>JADHYT010000029.1:0-131489 GCA_027604725.1 Entophlyctis luteolus | reverse complement strand
AAAAAATAAAAGATAAAAAGGGGAAAAAAGCACCCTAAATGCCCAGATACTTGCCAGATAATCTGGCTAAATCTGGCTAAATCCAGCTGTGCTGGATAGGATACAAAATCTGGCATTTTGGATCTGGCATCCAGCGGATTCATTTGCCAGATTTTTTTCAATCCAGCACCTGCTGGATAGGATTCGGATCTACCTGGCAATTTTGTTTACCCAGCAGATGCATTGCCGGATATTTTGCCAGATTTGCCAGATCCTGGATTGGATCAGGATACGAAAAAAAAATTTGCCAGATAGGATCCTGGATATCCACTGGATACGTATCCGGCAAACATACTATAGGTGCTGTCAGATTTCCTGCTTTCCACATTATGAATTGACCTGCATGTTGCAAGATACTGAAATGGATGCATTTCATGTAGTTTATTAGTATTGTAATGACCCAAATCCTTGTTGCAGAATCTGGAATTCCAACAGGGCAGAATTGACATTGGGAAATTTTATGAAGCCTGGTACTGTTGCAGTGAAGATCAAAATGTACTTTAACTTTGTATTGGAATTATGTCTTCCTTTGCACATCTCTCGCTTGTCCAGGATTCTTGTGTTTTGCAATGGCAGCTGCGGTATTTTTTGTTGTGGCAAGTTTAAACTGCCCTTTCTATTCTTGTCTATGCAAGCAAACAGGAATGATTTATATTGAAAATCAGGGGTTTCCAGGAATTCCTCTAAAACATGGAGTTGCGTTGCCTCTATTCAATTGAAAGTCCACTGTTCAATAATGCCTTTGATTTATGTTTGGTTTTGTGAAAGAAAGTTAAAACTGTTCATTTCCAAGAAAATGCCACCACTGATGTGGGAAACATGGAAACATTACAAACTAGGCAGATCATGCTGATGAGCGTGATGGTGAGGAAGGCTTTGTTAAGAGAGTCAAAAAGAATTCAGTTATCTGCGATCACTCGTTTGTTCAAAGAAAAATGCAGATTGATGTCAACAACTTGCAAAGAAGCTCATTACTTCTTTTCCACAATACCATGCACCCCTAAACCTACAAGCGCAGTGCGTGCTGCTGACAGCTTTTTTGCCACATCAACTAATTCTGAGGCAGGGAGATCTGCCGTCGGTCGCGGTGGCACCACAATCCGTTTCCCAGATTCGCCACGAAGTCGTTTTGCGCCATCCCGGCGATCGTCTCCAACGACAGATACATCCGAGAATAATGGAGAGATTGCAGACGTTGCAGTGCCCGCAGTATCGGCAAATTCATCCAGGAATCTCTCAACTTCTTTAACATTATCGAGCACCCACTTGGCATTTGTTTGTTTCTTGCCAACTGTACAAGTGACAACTTGGTAGGCTGGCGGTTTTTCTGTCATAGGCACGACGGAATCATCTAATGGCGTATCTCCCCCAAAGGTTTCGTTCAAATACTGAAACAGCACTTCGTCGGTCTTGCCGTCACCGATGCTGCAGAAAAAATCAACAATTTCGCCAGCTTGAGTAAGATCATTGATGACGCTACGAGCGGCAGTGGACTTGTCTGTCATAGATGGCCGCACTTCCACAGTTTTGTTTCCAAGAATCACAGAAACACCCAAATGATTCAGAATTTGTTCCAAGTTAACATGCAGTTCGGCTGCTTGCCAAACACCAAATTCAGGATCCTAATGCGCAACTTAGTCAACTTCTATGCAAAAACTGAAAAAGTACAGTTGACTCACCGCTTTGCGGTAGTGCCAAGTTAAATTTACTTCCTTCTCCTCCACAAAGCTTCCTGGAGTCCGTTCAGTGTAGTAGTCAAATAGGGGTCTGATTTGGTTGCTCCAAGCTCGATGACCGTCAATCCCCTCAACAACTTCAGGATCAACAAGAGCGAGCCAACCTTGCTGTAAGACTCTGGGAGCTCGCAATGTCGCCATGCTCCCCGCACTTCCAAGTGAGATGGGACTCGAAGCATCGAGAGCAGTTCCAGCTGCTGGGTTTCCCACCAGGGATGAAACGGAGGTCATTGACGCCATGGTGCCCTTTCCAGCATTTCCGCGCCGCAGTAACGGGCTTACAAATGGCATTGGACTTGGAATAAGCGACGAAGCAGCATTTTTCGCAAACGATTTTTGTAGAACAGCTTGAGCGGCAGTGGAGGTGTTTCCCAGAATCGGTAGATTGGGAAAGGAACACGACCGTAATAGTGCGTTTGTTTGTCCTTGCAAAGTTGGACTATGCTGGGCTGATGAGATCCCTGCTCCTGCATCACTTTCCAGAAGAAGATCAAGAAGCGCTTCGTTGAATTTAGCCGCAGGAGGATGTCGGTAGAAGCATCCGTGCTCGGCACTGAGACCAACATTGATATCGCCGAACCACGAGTCTAAGCATGCTCGAGATCGACCACTGAAAATATACACCAGCGTGTTTGGGAGTTTTGAGAGTTTCCGAATAATTTCGCGCACATGGCCCGATGGATTTGCAAGCTCTGGAAGTGTGTGAGATGACTTGAGTGTGCCGTCGTAATCAATAAAAAAGATCTGGATAATTCAAAAAATTATGCTTAAATTAAACGAAAACTCTGGTGTACCTTCTTGTGTTTAGAACTCCGGAACTTTGCAAGAATATCTCCCACTTTGAGCGGTATCAGCCTATTTTCGCATCCGTTGGACAATCCTCGCAGTTCAGTTACAAATGTGGTCCCCCAACGTTCTGATGTGTACTTGTTGACGTATCGACTGAGCTTGTCATAATTGATTTTTTTGGCTTTTGGTGGCATTGTAAGCGCTTCATACATTCCTTGAGCAAGCTCCTCAGTGTTCCATGGGTTGACAATAATGGCGCCATTCAATGACTGAGCTGCTCCGGCAAACTCAGAAAGTAACAACACGCCATGCTGGCCTTGCTGAGACGCAATGAATTCGTAGCTGACAAGGTTCATCCCATCGCGTGTGCTCGTGACCTGCACAATACGAATGAATTTAAGTGACAAACAGAACTCTAAACTGGAAACTACAGACCACACAAACATCAGCAACCGCATAGAGTGCGACAAGTTCATCGAAGGAAACCGATTTGTGAACATAGTGCACAGGGACGGACTCTATGCCTCCATATTTTCCATTTACTTCTCCAACGAGTTCATTGACTACCCGATCCAAGTTTTGGTACTCCAAAACGTCTTCCCTAGACGGGACTGCAACCTGAATCAACACGCACTTTCCGTCGCGGAATTCTGGGTGAGTTTCAAGCAAACGGGCGAAGGCATGCAACTTTTGGGGTAGTGCTTTGATATAGTCAAGGCGGTCAATACCGACCATGACACGAACACCGCGGAAGCGTGCACGCAACCGCGCAATATGTGCGTGAACTTTTTCAGAGGTGGCCAAGGCGCGATGGAACTTCTCGGGCTCGATCCCAATCGGGTACGTGCCAACTTTGACCTTCCGACCTTCGAATTCGATACCATCCGGAAAGCAATGTAATCCCAGAATTCTGAATTTCATAACTTAGGATATAAAAGGAGAGCATATCCAAAACCACCTTGTGCACGAACTCATGAAATGCCGCGCGTAATCATATGTTTGGAATCCACATAAATCAGACTCCAAAACCCCACGCAGAATCTCTTTTCGTTGAGGCAATATGCGATACACCTCGCTGCTTGGAAATGGGGTGTGGAGGAAAAATCCAATTTTGACTGTTCCTCTCAGAGGTGGAGGCATGGCTTCTTTTAAATATCGCGGAAGGAGCATTAGATGTAAATCATGTATCCAAACAGTATCGTAAGGCTTTAAGTGGGGAATCAGTGTGGATGCAAAAAGGCGGTTTGCTGCTTCGTATGCTTGCCAAGTGAGCAAACTGAACGCCAATTCTGACGGGTGATAATGAAAAAGCGGCCTACCGCAGCAGTGAACACTCACACGGACAAATGTTAGACTGCTTACCACAGTATTCTATTGCAGAAGCCTACGTAATGGCCTTTCACGAGCTCATCAGACATAAACACGGGAATTGCGTCGTATTGGTCGCGAAGGTCATTGCGCACATCATTTTGTGCTTCGGTGGGAACGGCGAGTCCTATCAAAAAAATCGTAAGGGTTTTTAAATGTTGACACGTGATTGGTTGCGCGAACACAATCGGATTGACGATAAAAATAAGGTTCGTCAAGACGCACCGGGCCATCCAACCCAGACAAAGGGCATTCGCGCAGCCAGCCCAGATATACCGGCGACTAGTCCGCCACTGCTCCGAGCATACTGGTACTTTCCAGAAGATTCGATCAACGTAACTGTAATGGGCAGTCTGTTTGAGACCATAATCAATCGACCGACAGATAGCTCGGCAACCGATGCATGGGAAGCGCCTGATGAAGTGGAGGGGGTGGGGATTGTTGCAATGGGTGCGGGGGTTGCGATGACGGGCGGTGGCGAATGAAGAACATTGAGCGAGGGGATATCAGGTTGCTGTGGGGAAGGGGAATCGCGGGGACTGGTTGCATCAGCGGGAACATTGGGCGGGACGGGGATTAGTGGCTGTGAGCGCATGCGCTTGAGTCTGTGGCGGCGCAGGCTGCGCGCCTTCGCCTTCTTCAGGGGCGACATTTCCTCCTTTTCTTTTTTCACCCAATTCTCAGAAGCAGAGTCGTCGCTTGCCGGATACTCGGCTGTGTCCATATATGCGCACTCTGCAACAACCATTATGCACGAGCAGCCATTGGATATCCTCCCTGACAAAACACTTCGTCGTACGCGCAAAAATTCAACTTGATCAGAAGTAACCAGAATTGACCCATTACACTGCATCACGCGAAGATATTTTTTTTTGTGAATCATATTGACAACTCGAGCCACCACCAAAAAATCTTGATCAGAAAATTTCTTAATTGAACAACTGGAGCTATAGATATTGGATTCCGCAAAGCAACTTAACGCTTTTTATTAGAATAGGATTCGAACTCCATGCAATATACTTAATTATTAGCGCATGCAAATTCGTTTGGATAACACTGCAAGCATCAAATAACACAAACTCTATGAGACTATGAGTGAAATCACCAGCAAAAGCAAATAAAGCCCTTCTAAGTGACATTTTGAAAGCACAAGCCACCCGTCTAAGTTGAAACTATGACATCGTTTCATTCGCAAAGAACGTTTAGTAATCGAATTCAATATCGTAGAAACCATCTGCTTATTAACCTTCGCTATTTGTTGGGCATTCCTTGTTGCACTTTACCGGTCGTTCCTGGATAGGTACGCGACACATTGAGTTGATTTATGCAGCATGCTTTCCAACAAATGTACTTGTGTCATACGTGGTCCATTCACATACTAAGTTCATTTATGACGACAGTTGGAAATTAATGGTGCAAATGATGGTAAAAGCGGCATTTGAGAAGAACGCATATTTAATTTTGCTTCGAGCCATCCTTTTGCCCCACCCTTCACGCGGTTTACAATTGCGGGAACAAGCTTAGATTCTCTTGCTCTTCAAGGCTTCCTTACGCAATTTCGCGAATTCTTTGCCAACAATCTGGCGCTTCTGCTTCTTCGCGATCATCACCTTGAATCTGTCAAAATCCGTCAGACTTTGTCTAACTTTACGGACAGCCAATTTCTTCGCAAATGGTGTGGCAGCCCATTTTCCTGCCAAGTCTTGAGCTTCGAGGGCCTTCTTAACCGCGACGGTTCCTGCAGCACGCGGGACTTTTACAACAATGTCCGTAAGGGAGCAGCGCTTGAAGGAAACAACCTGGCGAGCAGCATCGGTAGTCGGGCCGTCGACAAGTGCCTAATAGTCGGTTCATACAACGACCGACAGCTCTTCAGGACTTACACGTCCGTGGTCCACGATGTCAACGATGACGGCAATCTTCCCTGAATCTGGGCCATGGTTGATTAGGACCACACGGCCGACTTGCACAAAGCGAGTGAACACCTGCACAAACATTAGTACTGTTGAGTGACAAGTTCAGATGCGGAGACCACCCCCAATACGAGCACCACTAACACACATTAAAAGCAGACTGGAACGTCTCTGATAAATATAGCGTGTAGTGGGATGGTTTCACCGACGAAATTGGATGGGGATGGGTGGTGAAAGTTGCAAACCATTTTTTGGTTTTGGAAGTGACTGTGGACACAGTAGTGCCGAAAAGTCATAGATCCAAAGATTTCATAGTGCAAATTATAGCGGAGCCTATGGCGACTGTTTGCGCGGCTGGGAATGTTAAGTTAACCTTTTTGGAAGTCTTGACCAGTGCGTCAAAAATCGGTTATGCATTAAAACAATTTTCGTTCTTTAAAGGACCTACTACCCAAAGTCTTGGCGCGACTGTAGGATGTACTGGTGCGGGAATTCCTACTGTTTGTATGCCTATTTGCGCCAGTGTTTCTTGTCTTGAAACAAAATTACAACAAAAGACACTTGGACTCGAGCTATGCTCGGCACTTGCGTTGACGACGTCTGCATCGGCATCAGCGGGAACATCAACGCTGAATGCAATGCCGCCTTTAGCTTCAGCCTGAGCAGCAGCCTGCCGCTTGAGGTTCTGAGGTGCATCCTGGTGCACCTGCCTCTTCAGGCGCATGCTCTGCATTCAGTGCGAGCAACCTGTCGCAAACTTCGTGGAGTCCTCGCCGATGTCATTTTTGCGCGAGTCCACGTTCTGCACGTGTTTGCAGTTGCCGGTCATTCTGACGTCTGGGAATGGCTGGATGCGTGCTCGATACGAGACACCAGCTGGCGCGCTTTGCCTTTTGCGTATCGTTGCGCAGTTGCGTCGGTGTTCCTGGCTGCTGATGACTGGGAAGGCATCAACACAAACAACGGCGGTCGAGGATTCGGTCCCAATATGGAGCACAACAAGATGTGGTTTCGTCGTTGGCTGTTGCCTGAGCCCGAAGCTGTCGCGTTGTATTCCTATCTCGCTAGTAGCCCCGCTTTCGACATTGCATGCCAGCTTAATCGTCCTTTCCGATGGGCCGCGCGATCGGGATACCTGCAAGTTGTTCAAACTCTCATGAAAGATCCGCGAGTGAATATAGCGGACGATGGCAACTATGCAATCTACTGTGCGGCATCATCCAATGAACTCAAAATCGTCAATCTTCTATTGGACGATCCGCGTTGCGATCCCTCAGCTGAAAATCAACTCGCGTTGCAGTATTCCGTAGAGCTTGGCCACTTTGCCGTCGCAGAACGCCTGCTGCGCGATCCTCGTGTACATCCTTCCATTCGCGAGTCAAATGCCGCAATCAGACTCGCTTGCGACAATGGCCACGCAGATATTGTTCGCTTGTTGCTTGCGGATCCCCGAGTCGACCCGTCTGACAGCAATAATTATTCCATTATTATGGCATCAAGGAACGGGCATGTGGATGTCGTCAAACTATTGCTGGCAAATTCTCGCGTAGATTGCGGGGCAAACTTGAATGAAGCTGTCAGAGACGCATCAGCGAATGGTCATGTAGAGGTTGAATATTCTGTTTTGTTTTGGTGTTAACTGAGTTTGCAGATTGTTCGTTTGCTGATGCAACAGCCCAACTGCAACCCATCGGACCATAACAACTCGGCCATCCGAGATGCATGCTCGCGCGGCCATGTCGAAGTCGTGAGTGCACTCCTTACCGATCCTCGCGTCGACCCTTCCAGTGAGAACAATCAACCGATAAGACTCGCTGCTTGGCAAGGGCGGCACGAATTAGTGAAGTTGCTCCTAGCTGACTCTCGTGTAGATCCAACTGCTAACTCGAACCAAGCCTTTCGCAACTTACTGCACCATTCCCAAGCCGAAGCTCGCAGCCACTCTAGGCTGCCTCCCACACTTAATATTACTCCGGTGAAAAAGTATTTGATGACACTCAAACTTCTCGCCGCTGATGGCCGTGTGAAGGCTGCTATGACGGATAAGGAATGCCTCGATCTCGAAGGCGTTTTGGCCATGTGATACCTCCGTCATCAAATAAACTGTATTTGTGAAGTACATCCAATCCAGAATTTGCCAACTTATGCGCCAGTTGAAATAATTCTCGAAACACTTGTGCTGAACGCCCGGCCGAGTTCGCAAAATAGGATTTGTTCTCTTAAAGCAGCAACCACAATAAATTGAAGTTCGCGATTTTCGCACCAAAAACAAACGAGAACACGTAAAGGTTGTATTTCTGCGATGATTACATTCGTTCGATAGGCAAGATAAAGCAGCACGTCATAAGCGAAGTTGCCCTCGTTAGCAATTTTTTCAGAGCTCGCGCCAAGATTTCATTTCATGATTAAATGAAGTGAACGAAAAAATCCCAGTCAACTATAAACTTAAACAAATATTTATTTCTCACAAATGATACCGCCGGAATCCAGCAGGTTTAACACGGAGCAACTGCACGCGGTTAAGCATTATGGAACGTCAACGTAATAAGTTCCCAACAGCTTCTGACACAACAGCGTCACGAACATTACTTCGACTGGAATGCAAGTCGTCCGTGTTGTGGATAAGGGAGCTTTCATTCCCACAAGGTTAAATGTGTGAATTCAGGATCCCGACTGGGGCTCAATATAAACTTCACAGTATTTAGTACGTCGTTGCTAAATTGGCAAGATTGAATAGCAATGTAGTTCAGGTGATAGAGTACGTATAGATCAGTTTCTCGTCGTGCGCTGATGCACAGGTCGCGTTGTGACGCAGTTTTCAAATCACAATCGCATACTTGTCCGGCCTTACTTCAATGGTCGGGGTTGAATTAATGGTTAAATGGAGATACCTGGATTCACCTTCTCGCAAATATGAAAAGTACCTGATAGAAGTTTGAAATTTGCAGAAACATTGTTTCAAAACAAAATTCCCTCTAAGATTGGATAGTCAACTGAATCTCTGTATTTGTGATCAATTTGTTTAAGAAACTTCGCAAAACTCTAGTTATAACGATGAATCGCTGCAGAAATCATCTAGGTGATGCGAGGATCCTGAAATACAAGTCGATCGATTAGTTCTTGACTGCTAAAACCGGTCAGACGCAACTTGGTCGTCTTCGTCCGTTAATGCAAGTGCGAGTGCATCATTTTGACTTCTAATTTGTGTTAGGGTCGAAGAGCAGCGGGGAGTTGTTGAAATCGCCCTTTTGGATTTGTGTTCCCTCCTCATTGTCAAAACCATCTCGACGCGCTCGATTGATGTCCACAGCAGACGTGCACGCCGCTCCTGTCACCAACAGAGACAACACCAACAGCAATCCTAACGACAACAACGGCAACAGTACTAAGAACAATAATAATGATATCCCAGCGCTCCCCAAGATCCCTATCCTTCGCCGAAATTCCCTCACCGCAAATCCCGTCTTCGAGAAGATCCTCGGCCGGAGCCCGCTGCTTGAAGAAGTCAAATCCCGAACAGCACAGACCCAAACACCACAGACCCAAACAGCCACCACAAATCCAAACTCAAGTGTCGGTTTTGAGCAGGAAGGTTCTCGCGCGATAAACTACCGCTGCCTTGCCGACACCTTCGCCACTCGGCCACAAACCGCCGCTCGAACATCTAATGGCACTGATTGGACTTCAAGTCCCTCCGGGGCAAAGCTTTTAAAGCTCGAAGAAGGTGCTAATAAGTATTTTGAAAATAAGGAAGAAAATTTAAAGTTGTACACGCTTAAAACAAAATAGTTACGCTTCGCCTGCTCGATCCCGGCACCGGAATCAAATTAAAGGATAGATCTAAAATATTCCAAGTTTTCAAAAGCTCATTTTATGGTGCGACTGCATTAGTGACTTTTATGTTTTGGCTTGAAAAATGTCCCACCGGTTTCCAGGCAGTTCTCTGATCGACTGGTTAATTCCAAACTGCAAACTTTGCGGCAGATCCGATGCTGCGAAGTATGCTCAATCTCTTTTGGACTACATGTACATAATATCAGTGGACGCGCAGGACCAGTTCAAAGAATCGTTTCTGTACATTTTCCAAACTTCATTTCTGTGGCCGACAGTTCCCTGGAAAAACTTGAATATCCCATATATCTTATATTTGATCAAGAGGAATCGAAGCACGGCGAAAACTGCACAGCTGACATTTGCTGAAACTTTACGGCTGGAACAATTGATGAAGAAATATAAAAATTCAAGATCAGAAATTTCTAGAGAACTCAAAGAGCAGGAAAAGTTATGTTTGTTTCTTGCATCATTTTTGTATGGTATTAACTGATCAGAATTTACATGCAGTTTATTTAACTCCATGTCTAAAAACGATCAGCGAACTTTCCTTCTGCGAGAAGAGGCTTTTTGGAAATTTCACAAGCCTTCGAAAGTCAATTCGGTAAAACTTTAACTTAATTAAGGCGGAAGAGACAAAATAACTATCATTCTGCAGAAAACGCCTGCGCTTTTGCTCAAAGAAGAAAAGTCTTTCGGTGAAAGATCGTTTGAAGAATACTTGGTTTGTTATTAGCCAAATTTTCTGTTATATACATTTAGATGCAAACGACAGTCTCAAATGTCTGAATCCGAATTGGAAAATTTTGTGGAAAAAAGATTGGCGCAACTAAAGGCATCAAATCACATGAAGCGCATATCCGTGTTTGCTTCATCAAAAAGGTTTTTATTCTTCTCCGTAATCAAACTAAAAACTACCAAGTATTGTAGAACGTATTCTTTTGTATCAGCCAGTGGATCCTTTCGTGAATGGAACCACACGAAATCCTTTTATTTCAGACGATCCTGATCTTGGCGGTCATCCACCCTCAAAATATGATTTCAATATCTGGAAAAAAGATATCACACAACTCATCGCTTCACCAACTGGCCTAAAACTGTTCGAAAATCACCTCTGCGGCCTTCCATCGCCAACATCACGGTATACCTTGGATCTTTATATGGCAATTCGCGCTCTGGACGAGACGGGTACTTACTCGGAATTTTTGACTGCTAGTATCGAAGTTTTTAATGAATTTATTGCGGTCGGAGCACCACGTGAAGTAACCGCTCTGACATTTGGGATCAAAAACAAGCTCACAGGCTTGTTTTCTGCGGTGCGACTGCAAGGCGGCGAGTACGGCAATGGAGTTAAAGTAAGAGAAAGTGAAGCTGAGCGCAGCGTGGCGCGACAGATTGTGGCAGTTGACGGTGGTGTATTTGGCAAGCTAAAGCGGCAAAACACGGCAACGGACTCGTCGGTCAACAGGTACACATGGCACCCGAACTCGATGGGGACAGATGAGAAGAGCAAGAGCGCGACGGTCTTTGCGGTAATACCAGATGTAATGAATGGTGCTCCAGAGATGCTTGCCGGATGGCGGCTGCCGTACGATGTATTTACGTCAGTCACCCAACATCTCATTGTCGCGATGTCGCGCGATCTTGCGCCCCGGTTTTGGGCATCGGCGGAAATGACGGAGATGGCTTCATCGCTGTTTGCCGCGACGGCTGGAATAACTTCAGCTGCGTTAGATTCATCGTCAGTGTCAACTCCGGGAGAAGTATCTGAAACAAAATAAGATCAGTCAGCCAAATTGGTTTTTGACCATTTTTTTTCGCTACCCCAACATCCATTACTCGACGCAATCGGCGCAATATCCGTCGTTCGATCTGTTCGCTTTGTTGAAAGAATTACTTAGTCTGAAGTAAGAAAATTCCTGTTTTCTTTAATTCAAGAAAAGCTCTAAGAAAGATGTCCTTGATTTTGAATCTCTCCATCCTGTCTCTTCGTTTCGCAGTTAAAATCAAGTTTTTTAAAATAATAATGAAATAATTCTTTGCTCAATAAAAAAGGAAATTAAAACGCCAGCTTTGCAACCAATTCGGGTGCCATAGCAGCAAATAGAGTTTTTATTAGCTAGAGGGAACTCCAGTAAAATGCAGCATATGAGAATACTATCATTTGCGAAGCGGTTTCAAAGAGTTGTGTCCAGAGGATTGGTTTGTAATTTCACTGTCCAAATTGAATTTTTTCAAGGTCTGCAATTGTCCCATTTCAATGCGGAATGAAAATTTCTTTTTACTGTTTCAGGGTCCCTCATTTCAGCAAACTGTCCCAAATTGCAATATGCTTCCACTTATCCTGATGCTAGTATCTAACGCCGCTGCTGCGGTGTTGACCACGTATCAGCTGCAAACTCAATCCCACTGCTCTTCAACAAGCTCGCAGTTGCAATGGAACATTATCCCTGTGCCAGCCGCTGAAACTGGCCTTCCCATCGCTACTTTCACACTTACACCCACTGCTGGTGGATCGACTATCTCTGGTGTAACTAGCTTGCAACCTGCAGGATCCGTCTCTGGGAACGTAATTACCCTCAACTTTGTGGACGACGGACCGAAGGCCGGGTTCGTCATCGGAAACGTCGGATGCGACGCCGCAACCAACACTCTTATTGGCTGGACCCTGAGTGTCTCGGCAGTGGTGGACGACGGCACTGGCACGGGCAACACTCTCCCCGTCACAATCACAGGCGACTTCATCAATGCTGCAGCCGCAAGTACGGCTGTCACAACTGCCACTGTTAAAGGAAAGACTACGTCGGCATCTAATGCAGCAACCACTGCAGCCTCTACTGCTGTTACAACCACCGCTGCGGCCTCCTCCACTGCTTGCACGGTCACTTTGCCGCAGAATGCACTATCGTCCACTGGCCTTTCCACCCCGTGGGTGATCTCTGGCAATATTGCCACATGTGATCAGACAGGAGCACAGGGTGCACCCACGTAAGTGTCTTTCCAATTTCAGGGTCGTGATAACAATTTGTCACAACAGGTTTGCTGAATGTGTCATTGTTGATGGAAATGGCATCGTTGGAGTGTATTCGCCCCTTTTGGTGAACTCTGGCTCGAAAGTCAACATAGACTACATTGCTCCTACTGCGGTTACCGTTCCCTCAGGTGCTACGGTTGGATGCTGGTTTGGAACAAACGCCGCAATCACCCTCCTTGCCGATAACAATAATGGCGCTGACTTGAAGGCTGCTAACTGTGTTAATGGCGACCCCAACGTTGCCGGTGACACGTTTGGACAATTTGCTGCATGCAATGCGGCAAATTTCTTCTCTGTCGCCAACAAGGCCGTCACTGCTCCCGCTCTTGGCACCGGAAAGAATGGCAAGCCGTGCTACACGACCCGTTCTTTTGAGATTATCGACATGGACCAGTCGGACAATGTCGTGTCCTCTTTCCTTGCAGGGAAAACGATGATTGCGCAAAACACCAATGCAAACGCCGCGAAGTTGAAGGCAATGGATGGTGCGGCGCCCACGGAAATGAACAATGGCTCCGACAACGTTCTCCTGGATGCAGCATATCGCCCAACACTGGGATGTACTGTATACACTGCGGCGAACCTTGCAGCTCCAAACGACAACACACCAGTGGGTGCCCTGGCGTTGAACGAATTGCAAGCAAACCAGCTTCAGGCGGCTCCTATTGCTCTAGTACCTCCAACTGACCCGTTTGTGCTTGCAGCCAATGGCGGCATGAGTCTCGCCAAACAGACAGCGTATCGCACTGCTGTCAACCAAGGAGCCCCCGCTGGAACCACGGCGGAGGCCACTGCATATTGCCAGAATATGCTGGATGTCACTGCTCCTAGCTACATTACTGATAGCAAGTTCATTATCGGGGCAACCAGTCCGGACGCTGCGAACGGAATCGACTTGTTCACGTTCCAGGGACAGCGTTTCCAAGCGTCGTGGATGGGTTTGGGATGCAACACTCTCATTACTTTGGATGCTGGTGTTGTGGAGCCCATGACTGCGAACCGTGACGCAAACGGAGTGACGCAGTCCGTCACATTTAACACTGCTAAGTTGATTGCGCTTGTTCAAGCTAACGGCGGACCAACTGCCGAAATGCTTGTCGCTTCTTCCACTGCTGTAACAAGTACCACAACTGCAACGAAAGCCACGGCGGTAACCACTGCGGTGGCTGCTGCGGCCGTCGTGGCAGTTACCACAGTTACTGTAACACTGACTGTAGCCCCCACAATCTCAGTAGTCGTCGCTACTGCTGTTTAGACAGAACAGAACTTCTTTTTATGGGAAAATACTGGTTAGACATTCTGATTAGTAGTCCGCTGTCGTTAGATAGTCTTTTTTGCACTGCAAGTTTAGTTTCGGTTTGAAAAATAAATTTTCGTTGATTCGACTTCTCAGATTCTAGAAATTTTGGAATTGCAAGGGCATTCGGCTTAGGGCACAAAACCGCGTAGCATGTATCGAGAAAATTAAGTAACTCTCAAACAGGAGCCGAAATATGGTAGGTAGACGCGTGACTTCACCACCATGTAAAACCTGCATGCATTCCAAAATCCAAGTATCATCACAGACAACTAATAAGCGCCCTGTGTGACTCAATCAACTGCTTCTCTAGCGTCTCAGTGCGCCACTTTAACTCGGCCTCCCGCTTCGCTAGCGTGATTGCCTCGTTCTGAAGAACAGCAACGCGCACTGTCAGAACGCTTTTCTCATCTTCCAGCATTTGAACACGCTGCTCTAGACCGCAAATCTTTGCGGCCTTCCGAGCACGAGACTTACGCGCTGCCTCTGTGTTGCGCTGGCGCTTCATTGCCGCGTGATTTCTCATATTACAATCTTCGTCCGAGCTGGGCTGAGGGACGTGGCGTTTCCGGCTCACCGAGCAGCAGCAGCCGTTAGAATTACTCGTTTTTTGTGATGAACGCTTAGTTGCCGAACTTTGATGGGATGGCAGCTGACCCACGGACAGTTCAGGAGAGAACGCCAGAACCGGCAAGTCCATGTCAAAATCGAGCATTGGAACGTCCTTCGAAATAAACCGCTGCGATATTACTTGATTCGCCGCGCGAATGCTGCTGGCCATTTGTTTAGTAGGAACTGGGGTTGAGACAATTTGAACGGCGACGTTATCGAGAAAGTTCGCCGAATTGTTGTTCGTGGGCACGTTCGCAATCAGATGATCCAACTCAAACGACGCAAGTAGGGAAGAAAACGAAGTGCTGTTGGCCAGCTCGATCGGAAAGACCGCTTTTGCAACTGGATCTGGGGAAAAGATTTTGACCTTGGGGTCGCACATTCTGAAGTCGATGCCACTATCAAGTCAGGTGTGGATTTCACTGGATTCAAGGGAATGCTTTTTTCTATTTCTGGCACGTCGGCGAAATTTCAAGTTCGCAGAATGTGGCACATAGTGACTCGTCAGAAACAGCATTAAACGGTGTTGCAAATTTCCTATCCAGTGGCTGCGGTGATCGCAATGCATACTTACAGCAGTGGCAAAACGCATTATGCGATACATGATCGTGTCATCGTGCCCCGGGTGAAGCGGATCTCAGCAGTACAAGTAACATTTCCACACCCCTTACGAACAGACTTTGCAGCAAGATGGTTTTAAATATATACTATGGTGTCATTCTCATTCGAGATATTTTTCAAATGACGCCATAAATTTTCGTCGGAATGGTGACAAATCCAAGAATGAACGAAGTTAACGGTCCTGACTTTAGAGTGAGACTGTTCTGACAGGAAAGATACGTGGGACATGATAGTTCTGAAAAAGCACTCCTGCAGACGGTTGTTTTTTCGGAGTTAAATTTCGAAGAAAAAAAAAGAGCAAACCTGAAGCGGCATAATCCAAATCTGACGCTTTAAAATCACTTTCTCGAAATATTGATTAATATCAAAGAAATTGCGGACCGACGCAGTTCCTGAACACTTGATAACGGATTCGGAAATGAAGGAAAAGTAAACGACGGACTGCAAGAATGATCGGCAAGTAAAATACATCGCCAAAGCTCGTGACAACTGAGGCATAATTCGAAGGTGTTAAAACATACGAATTGTAAGCAAAATTTTACCTGTAATGACATAGCCAAGCTGTACCCGACGTCATACCGTAACACCCACCTCCAGGAGCGTACGCGCCGACATCGGTAAGGACGTCGGTTCCTGATCTGTTTCGTACTGGCGAAGTAATTCGGGCGTCCTCAAACAATTCTCTGTTGCCTTCCGACAACATACCTGGGTAATTGTGGCTCTTTCTTTTCGACCCGGAACTTGTAAAAACTCGGCGTTGTTGCCTTGTACAATATCGTCCTTGAGCGCAGTGCAAGAAGAGATTTCGCCCGTTTACACAAACTGATTCTAATCCTCTCGCTTGTCATTAATACAGACGACTTCATTGGTCATTTCACTCATTTTGAAAGACATCGACGGTAATCGTCCCCAATTTCCTCAGCTTTGTATGTCTCGATCTCCACCAAGATTGAAAGTCACCGGCAATGAAGTATCTGCGCACGGTCAATGAAAATTCCTCCTTTTCATTGGTTACCAAGAACTTCCAACACAACCTGATGCACTTTGCCCTTTCAGTAATTTGGCGCCAAATTGGAGTAAGAGGTGCGACTTACAAGTTGTAGTCCTAGAGGCTCCTTGCGTGCTTCTGAATAGTGAGATTTTCAAAATCGATCGGTTGCGACACCAACTGCGAAAATTTTTCCAGCAAATGATGCAACATAAAATTGCGCAACAAATCGCGCAACACTTGGAATTCGCAATAGATAGCCCTGCAAAGTCTTTAAAACGGTGTCTCCTCCGAACAGGTGAATCGCATTAACTACTGAAATGGTGGAAGCTAGTTACGAACACGACTCCAAAGAACTCCCGGAAGGTTACGTTGCCGATCTGGTTTTCGATGAAGAAGAGGACGCTCAAGTTAGACGGATTCTCGACGTGAGTTTTGCTTTCAGCTTCCTGTCAGAAACTGTAGTAATTTACCTGAACATAGCGCCGCCTCATGCCATGGATTCTGTTTTCAACTTTCATTCTGAATATGGATCGCACAAACCTATCCAACGCTATTTCTGCGAATCTTAATGGCGACCTTGGTTTCGGTCTGGACGTCATCAACAATGCCAACACGTTATACGCTGTTGTATTTACTGTCGCTGCCTTTTTCGGATCTATCGTTGGCAAGCAATTCGGCCCTCATCGAGTCATTCCGTTTCTTGTTTTTGCTTGGGGCTGGGTTACTCTCGGTCATATGTGGATTAAGAACAGCACTGATTATTACCTCATTCGATTCTTGATCGCTTTCACTGAGGGTGGTGTTATTCCCGCAACTTTGGTGTACCTGGGTGCATTCTACAAGAAGCGCGAAATTGCCACGAGACTGTCTTGGTTCTGGGGTGTTCAGTCTCTTGCATCTGCATTTTCCGGTTTGATGGCTTCTGGACTTCTGCAACTGAGCGGAGTCGACGGCTTACAAGGCTGGCGATGGCTTTTCATGATCGACGGAATCATTACGATTGCTTCAGCAGTTGTTTTCTGGTATGTGTTCCCGTCAAACGCATACCGGACCAAAGGAGGGCTTAACTTCGGTGGCTGGTTTACTGAGCGCCAAAGCCTGATTGCAGTCACACGTGTAATCAACGACGATCCACTTAAGCTACACTACGAGGCTACTAAAGTTAAACTGTCTGATGTCGTCGCTGCTCTTACAGACTACAAGGTCTGGGGACACCTTGTCATCACTTGCGTTGGCCTGACTTACAGCACTCCATACGGGAAGTATTTGCCAAGTATCATCAATTCCTTCGGGTTCAACGTCTATGTTTCCAATGCGTTGACTGCGCCAAACTACATACTTGGTTTCATCTCTATGACTCTCATGACCAGTCATTCCGACAGAGTCAAGGAACGTGGTCTCCATGGATTCTTCTCTGTTGTTTGGCTATTTATTGGTTTTGCACTACTGGCCTTTTTGCCAGACAACACGAACAAGAATGTCTTGTGAGTATATTTATTGATTTTAAATTGGAGCTTACAAAATGTTAGATATGTTGTGACCCTCATCATTTCCTCGGCGCCTTTAACCCATCCGTTAAATATCTCATGGTTGAACGAGAACACTGCGCCTCTTGGAAAAAGGACCGTTGCTTCCGGTCTCGTTATCGGCGCGGCGAATATCTACGGAGCTTATGCTTCTCAAATCTATCAGGCTGGCGATGCCCCGCGCTACCACGTTGGGAACTACATCATCCTCGGATTCTTGGGCGTGACTTTGCTGTTGTGGCTGTTACAGAAGGCTTTGTACGTCACTGTAAACAAACGGCGGGCTGCCATATGGAATGCTAAGACCAAGGAGGAGAAAGATCACTATGAAGCAACCACGTCTGATGTGGGAAGTTCTAGATTGGACTTTGTATTTTCCACTTGAATATTTTGTGTTTCGTTCCCTGGAAACAAGTTATTTCTTGGTGATTTTCTGTCAACCGATGGTCTGGAAGGCCAGATTTTCTCTTCTCCCCTTTGGTCTCTTAGCGCACTCACATTGTCCGACCGACACAAGTGGTAGCCGAGAAGTAGTATCCCCAGATTTGTCCGGGTCAGTGCGGGAACTCGTAACGTTACTTGAGTGAATCGGTGAATCGCGGCGTGACAGCCAACAAGCCTGGCACTCTGTGAACCAGCGGCCAGTTCAGGCCGGCATTGGCAGCGCAAACCAGAATGACGACCCAGCGCCAGCCCGTCGACGCCTCAGAACCACGACAGCCTGGTGGCAATCTCGCTCCTCTTGTAGAATGCGCCCAGATTCACCAGCGTGGCGTGAACGCGATCAGGAACCGTACCAAGTAGTAGCCGGTGCTGTTAGCCCCACGCAAACTCCAGAGGAACGGGATATCGGGGTGAGGGCTAACTGCTTCCCGAGGATCGACCCGAAGAAGGCCACCACTGTGAAAACAAGCGTTGGCGTTGTTGATCACGTCCAGGCCAAAACCAACCGCGCCGTTCAGATTGTCGGAAATGGCGTTGGACATATCAGTGAGGTCCACGTTGAGGATGAAGGTGGAAAACAGAATACACGGCATGAGGCGGGGCTGGCAAGGGCGTTCCGCGGGTCAGTCACCCGGCACTACACTGCCGAAAACCTAAAAAGCTGCACGTACGTCGAGAATCCGGCGGACTTCCGCATCTTATTCCTCGTCGTATGTGAGGTCGGAACATAGCCCTCAAGGAGCTCTTTATCGTGCAGTTCGTGCGAAACTTAAGCCATTCTTGTTTATGGAATTGGAGGCGGGGACGCGGCCTTTTCAAGGCGCCCGGGCCCCTCTATTGCGAATCGCAAAATTTTGCGCGATACGTTGCGCGATGCGTTGCGTGATGTGTTGCGTTGCGCGATGCGTTGCGCGATCCTCATGTTACACCACTCGGCCGAGGCAAAAAATTTTTCGCGGGGGTCTTGCCGTTTGCAGATCCGATCAACTCCTGGCAGAAACCTCAACCTTTTGCGGCCACCCATCGCTCTTGGATCATGACGATAGTGTTGTCTGTGCACGGACTGCGCGCAATTGCCAACCACGGTTGCGGCTGGTCGGAGGGTGGGGCCGTACATTGCCACAACAGAGCCAGCGGAGTACGCTGTGACTGAATGGACGGCTTCGGCGTCAGGAAGAAGATGGCGAGAGCAGCGACGACACAGCACACTGAGCAGCCCCATCGCAGAAACCAACAAGACGGCCCGAAGAACCGTCAGTCACAACGTGCATGCGAGCGGCCAAGAATCCGGCTCTAGTTTCAGCAAAACGACGAGTGGTGCGGAGTATCTGCAACAACGCGACAAGTTAGAAAATTTTCTGATCTCGAATTTTTGGAAACCTTTGACTGAAGCTTTTCGCGAAACGACACCCGTGCAACGGAGGATTCTGCTCGATTTCGCATCTTATGCAACTAGTTCGCAGGAATGCCCCTACGTGACCCAAGACTTGTGGATTGACGGTTGCGTTTGCCTGTCGTTTCGTTTTCTTTTTCCGCCAGGAGTCAAAGCAAATTTGTGTTTACAGCTACTATTGCGCGGAAACAAGATCTTACATACGCTCGCCACAAAGTACCAGTCAGGGCAGGAAATTTCGACGCGCTCGGTGCCAGGTAGAACAGAATGCATGTGGTGAAGGTCGTGCGAATAGTGCCCGGAAACTTCCAGAATTTAAATTTATGATGCCTCGAGCGGCAGTGAGTGAAAATTATCATTGAGACGGGTGTCTCAAGACAGGAACGTGTGGGCGGGCTTGTGTAGAAAGAACACACATAAAACTGACAAATAAGCCTTATTGACGAAGTGGAGTTATAGGTCCCCGACACACTTATGCCATAAAATATTCCTTTATCTACTCATCATCAGCAGCGGCTGCGCGCTTGGCCAACCACGCGGCCTTCTTCTGCTTGATGCGGTCCTGGCGCTGCTTGAGGTTGCGCTTCTGAGTCTTGAATTTCTTGAGAGCAGCCTTCGCAGCGTCATCATATTCGTGCACCTTGGCCTCGCGCTCGGGGTTCTCACGGATAGCTTCATGTGCCTTCTCGTACATTTCTTCGAAGTCATCCGGAGTGATCTCTTCCTCGATGTACTTTGCAAACTGGCGCTTGTACGAGTCCTCGTCGTCTTCTTCGAGCTCTGCCATGTATTCACTGACGTGTCCACCTACAATGTATTTGCGCAGAGTCTCTGCATCAAGTTGCTTCGCAGAAGTGTCCCATCCCGGGAAGCGGTTCTCGGAGTGGGGAATCTTAAGTCCACCGTCGACGGCACCTTTCAAGACACCAAACACACGCGAGCCGGTGGTGGTACGGCGAAGGCCGACATCGAGGAAACATTGGAACGGGCGCGGCGCGTCGTCCTCGGCTTCGACTTCGTAGTAGGTTCCGTCAATGGTGGTGTTTCCTTCGTATTTGTCGGCGAGACCAAGCTGTGTCAAGACACGTCGGGCAACGAGAAGGCCAGTGCAGTAGGCCGCGGACCAGTTTGTAAGTCCAACCTTGACGCCGTAGCGGGGAAGCTCGTGCGAGTAGGCGCTGGACAGGACAACATCTCCCTGAATCTTGGCGTAGACAATCTGGGCAATAATGTCTTTGTTCGTGATGCGAACGACGAGTCTGTACTTCGGAGAGTTGTACTTGTTCTTTGCCTGAGTCACAAGGGCTTTTCTGGCCTGGTAGTCGGTTTTGCCCTCGCGTCTTCTGCGATACTTTGTTTGGAAGCGCTTGTAGTACGCTTTGTTCTTGACAAGTTTGACGAAAGCCTGATTGATTGATGTTGAAGATCAGCTGGGGAAACACCACAATCGACAAAGGAGAATATTATACGACATAGGAGGCCAATCGTGTTATATGTCATGAATACGGGCAGCAAGAAAGCGAGATTATGGAGAGATGATGCAGAAAATGACGATGCAGGATGAGGATGGGACGGTGTGCACCATTTTGATTTGGATGTTGACACTTCCTGATTAATCATCAAACACTGCAGTTTAAACAGAAAAAGTTTTAAGAACAATAACTTGAAAACAAGCGGTGTTAGCAATCGCAACAACTGGTGGAGAATCTCCGCCTGTGGCTGAAGAATACGATTGCGGTGAGAACTACAGCTTATCGCCCAGATTGTCCAGAGTGAAGCCCCCTGATTTCCTTGTGGCAAAAAGAGTTCCCAGTTCTTGCCTTGTTAGACACCTCTAAGCATTCTGTCCAAACGCTTGGGACTGCGAGTTGCTGTGCAGAGGGTCAAACTTTTGGCGCTAATGGAATGAACGGGTCTTGGAACCTTTGTACAGTTACGAAAATCAGAGACTGAAACGGTGAGTACGATGCCGATGAGCGGCAGGATCATCAACCTTTACCGCAGCTCCCGGCTTTCCTTCACCGTGTCATACGACTGTCGCCTGCGCATTTCGTCAGCGACCTGGGCGAAGGCGCCATCATTAGTTGTGTGCGTGGGACACGCTGTGGCTCCGAGGGAGATGAAGCTGAACGACAGTGACGAGAACGCAAGGTGCTAGCGACGGCGTTGAAGTGGTCTCGGAGAAGCGAGTCCTTTGGAACGGGCACAAGGCGGTTAAATTCCGCGACGCGAGAATATCGACGACGCAGCGCTTTGAAAAAATCCACGACATAGCGTCGGCTGTTCCGGCTTGTTCGCGGACCGCGCCACCCAAAACTATACACACACACATAGTTCCCTTCGTCAAGCACGCACGCAAGCAGCTCTCAGTCAAAAAGTGTTGTTCCACCAACGCGGATTAAATTTCTCCCAACCTGCACTCAAAGGCTGCTGCTTGCTTATTCATAACCATAAGCTCCAATTATGTGCCAGACCGGAAGAAACATCTTCGATGTATATGTCGTTTCAGATGCCAGCAGAACTTCTTGATTGGTCAAAATATATTTGCGGACTGCACTCCGAAATTTTCGAGAAATGCAGGAACTCGCCGCACAACAAGCAGTTACGGGCGCACAAGCAGCTGTCGACGATGCCAGAGCCGAAATTGCGCAAGCGCTGGCCGATCTCAACGGATGGAAAATGAAGAATCCAGACTACACCGGCAACGAGCCCGGATTCATCATAAGGATTGCAGAGCTCGGCAAGAGAGAGGAAGCTCTTGCCAAAAGAGAATTGGCTCTAAAAGACAGAGAATTGGCCCTGAAAGACAGAGAATTGGCTCTGAAGGACGCAAAAAATGATTTGATGGATGCGCAGAAACCGGTAAGAGAAGAGGGAAAGCCTGATAACGCGGAATCAATCAAGGAGGGAAGCGCTGCTTCAGATGAACTCTGTTCGGCAGAAACAGGCCCCGATCCAATGGCAGTAGTGATGGAAACAGACCCGCCGGTTTCCACCTCGCCTAACCGGATGACTAGCGATGAGTTCATCGCTGTCAACAACCTGGATCTGGCAAAGGTTGAGGACGTCGTCAAGTTTCTTCAATTCAAAATGGATCAACTTGCCCCGTACAAGCGTGAGAAGCCTTACAATGCCGCTTTTCATGACAGCTGCCTGGAAGGGGACCTACATGAAAGATTTACAGGCGAACAGATGACATTCCGTGTACAGAACATAAAAGTGTTGCTCTCAGTGGCAGGCTCAGGAAAAACAAGGAAGCTTTTGGAGAATCTGCATTTTCAGTTCGGTTACTACTTTGTGACAATGCCGCAAATCCCTGACTTTGGATCGCAAGACATGTTGGAGTGCTTTCAATTGTCTGCTCTATCTCCAAGCGATGCAGAGGACCTGATTGATTTGTTGTACTTTGTGCGGGTATTTGTTTGCGGCGTGTTGCTTGGCAAAGGGTACACTGCGCCCCACCAAATTCTCTTGGCGCAGCTTCATCCAATAGCCTTCTTTGGCATCGATATCTTTGCTGAGCTCTTTCTCAGTCTTGCACTTCGCAAAGCAAAGTTTCGAATCAACCTTAAAGAAATGAATGGCTTCTTCGACTTTTTGGTCATAGATGACATCCAGCATTCGGTTTTCGGCGATTCCCTTTTTGTGGATTCAAACGGGACACCAAGGCCCTTTTTTTCGCCGCTTCTATCAGCGTCCAAGCGGCGATTTTTCAACTTTGTTGTTTCTGGGACGGCAATCAGCTCTGAAATCCTTAAAGAACTGCATATAAGCGGCGGAAAAACCCACTTTTCTGTATCCTTCGTGTCGAATTTGACTCCACTTGACGCTTCACGTGCAGCCAAATTTATCCAGCGCAAGTTGCACCAACACCGGAGCATGGCCGAAATTGACCTTATCGTCATTGCAGTTCGGAATAACCCCTTGTTTCACGGCCGGGCACGATTTGTAGTATTTCTTGTGGATTTGCTTTTGGAGGGATATTCCCTGGAAAATGCATTGAATCAGTTTGTTTTGCACTTGTTCGACCCTTCTGACGCGTTGTTTCCTCTCAGAAATTATGTGGACATCATCGAAAAGGATCAAAAGGGCTTTAACAGATTGACAAGTCCCTCCTCACTGGGAATCGGTGTTATTGAAGCAATTGGCAAATATGTTATTAACGGGACTGAAATTTATAAAAGTGATCGTTTTCAGGATCAGGCTGGGTCTGATGCTGTTTACTTCGGTTTGGGCTTTTGGGACGGTTATAGCTCGCTGAAACTGGACGGGCTGGCTGTTGTCGAATGCCTTCGCTATTTTCTTCCATTGGCTCAACTTGTGCGGCAGACTTGTTGTGTTGCAAATGCGCAGTCTTGGTCTTATGTCGCTGAATGCGCAGTGGCGTATGCGTTCGCGATGAATCACAGTAATAAGACTAAGCGGGAGGCAAATCGAAGTGTTCAGCAGCCGCAGGTCAATTCGATTGGTGGGGATTTAGCGAAATTTTTAGTTTCTGGTGTTGAGAACACAGTTCTCTTTCCGCATCACTGCTGTGGGCCTGACGTTGTGTACAAACACAATTCAACTGTGTACTTCATTAACTACGATTCACGCAGAAGAGTCAGAAAGCAAGAACTTGTGAATGCTTGCCACACAACCGATCCCAACTTTTTCTATTGGAACAAAACCCGCAACGCAGTGTTGGTTGGATTTGAGAAACAGCGTGAGGACTGTCTTCGTCTGCTGAGTGGCATGAATGTCCAACGAGTGGTCGTTATGCAGAAATCAGTGACAACCGTAGATGCGAATATTGAGGTGGTGAATGAATTTAACAGTCCCAAGTTTTTTCTTCCAGCGGGGAAAGATGTCTGGGGAGTACTGCTTTAGAGAGTGTATTGCCATCTCAGATGACTCACAGTTGGGGAAAGGGAGATAATCGTTCATTATTGGAGCCACAGTTCAAGGTCGAATCCAAAAGACAAAAGACAATTGTGAATTGAATAATAAAATGAAAATGAAAAGAAATCATGTCCTGTTTTTTTTTGGTTCTTTTTTTTTTTTTTTTGAAATTTTCTTATATTCGGTGACACCAAGACAACAGAGTCGATCAGTAGTAGATCGGGCTCATTGCAGATCGGATTCTGGAGTAGTCCTGCAAACTCTCGACAGGGCCGTATCCAACAACACACACTTCCTTGTCGTAAATGTACTTTGTGGCGACTCTCATCACGTCCTGGGCGGTGACAGCCTCAATCAGGCCGTCAATCTCCCACGGCGTCATTCTCTTGCCGTACACTAGCAACTGGCGACCAATGTCTTCTGCAACAGGGGTGCTGCCATCGAGGGACAGAAGCAGCGATGTTTTGAGCTGATTCTTGGCGCGAAAGACTTCAGCCTCAGTCACGGACATGCAGAGCCTGTGCCATTCCTGCTGGATGTAGTGCGTCAAGTCGTCGAGGTGCATTCTGTTTTCGCTGACTGTATAAACACCAAACAGGCCCGTGTCGGAGTATGACGTGTTGAATGACATGAAGCTGTTGGCCAAATCATACTTGGAGATGTTTGCAATAAGCTTGCTGCTGAGGTGAGAGGCACCGACGCCAAGGGAGCGATCCCATGAGCCAATGACGGACTGTGCAACGAGGAGCGGCCAGTAGTCAGGGTTCGTCCAAGACACGCCCTCGACGGCGAAGGCCACATGCGCGGTGGGATGGTCGTCGTAGCGGGCGCGAAGGTCGGAGCCCACAAAGGTGGGTCTCAGCAACTTTGGTTTTGTGGTGGCAGGCTTTAGAGAACCAAAGTGAGACTCCGCAAGCTTGACTAGCGCGTCGTGGTCAACGCCGCCAGCTTCAAGGAATTATTTTAAACGAGGAAAATTGGAAATGAGAACACTGTACCGGCAGCGAGAACCATTCGCTCCGGGGTGTAGTTTGCCTCGACATACTGCACCAGGTCTGCGCGAGTGATGCTCTTGATGTTTTCCGCAGGGCCGAGTATGGTCAATCCCAAGGAATTTCCCTGGAAGGCACTTGCGTGCAGGTGGTCGAACACAACCTCCTCTTTCTGTTTGTCCACCTCTTCAGCCTCGCGCAGAATCACGTCGCGTTCGCGCTCGATCGCATCTTCACTGAAATTACTGCGCTGCAGAATGTCGCTGAGAATTTCCACCGCAGTGTTTACGTCGGCACTCAGAGTCTTGGCGTAATACACGGTCTGTTCACGCGATGTGTAAGCGTTCAAGTGCCCACCAATGTTTTCAATTTGAGTTTCCAACTGCACTTGTGTGCGGGTTTTTGTCCCCTGGAAATCAACTGTATAAGTATCAAGGGAAGTGCGGAGAAAAGAGGAAAAAGGAAAACACCTTGAACGCCATATGTTCGAGGAAGTGGGCAGTGCCATTGTTTTTGACATTCTCGAACCTAGAACCAGCATCGATCCAGACGCCGACTGTGGCAGTCTGATAGTTAGGATTTGACTCTGTTGCAACGGTGAAGCCGTTTGACAGCTTCGTGACTTTTGTGGCGGGTGTGTTGCCGAGGGAGTTTGCGTAGGAGTAGACGAGAGAGTCGGAGGAGGGCGTCGGGGTGGTCAAGATGGAGGAAGCGAAGGAGCGCACCTGGGAAGGTAGTTGGAGAGCCAGTTGCGATAAAACAACCTAGCCAGGGACACTCACAAGTGCAACCTTAGCCAAGTGGCGCGGGGAGACGGGCACGCAAACGGACGCACAGACAGAGGCGCGGGCAGAGGCAGCGTGGACGGCAGGTTGGGCGGCGGCGGGACGCAGGAGCACGCGCGACGCCATTTTGTTGCAGAGCAGAGCACAGACAGCAGGCAGCACGCACGGACAGATACAGGGGCAAACACACTCACTCACTGGGCCCTGTTTTCACTGGTGTCCTTTCTGTCTCACAGTCTCTCTGTCTCTCTTTCTGTCTCTCTCTCTCTGTCTCTATCTCTCTCTCTCTCCCACCCCCTCGGCACTACCCACTGACTGGCACACGCACTCCAGACACCCCACCTCCACCCCGCCTTGTATACAAATACATACACACATACATGCACACACACGCAACTGAACACTCGTCTCTCGTGCGTGCATCATTGCTGCTCAACAGAAAACACAAAAGCAAATGAGCGCCGTGCGCTGCCTCATGCGCCTGCCCCTGCGCGCGCCCCGCCGCACGCCATGCGCGCATTCCCAGTCGCGCTCATTCCTCTTCTCGCGAAGCATCCTGAACCCGACTCCCTCGCCCTCTCCCTCGCCCTCTCTCACGCTCACTCCAACGGCCTCGAGTCACTCGCCCGCGCCGCCCATTCAAAGCCCCAATCCACCGTCGCCACCGACCACATCTCCCCTGCAAACTCTCGCTGTCGATTCGAGTCCATCGCCTGCAATTCCCGACGTGTCGTCGCCCGCCTCTCAGCCCCTTCCCGTCGACGCGCCAGTGCCAAAGCCTACTGAGTCACTTCTCGATCCGTCTTTGTCCTCCGACTTTGTCAAGGCACTGGATTCCGTAATTGTCGATCCCGCGAAGGACATCGTTGGCGAGGCGTCCGAACCGCTACTTACCGCCATCACAAACTTGGGAGACATTAAAACTTTGGGATTGGGACACTGGACTCCCGTAGGATTGATTGAAAACTTAATCGAGGGTGTGTATGTTACAACCGGCATGCCTTGGTATATTTTTTTTTCCTTTTTTTTTATTTTTATTTTTTATGTTATTTTCGTATTTTTAAATTTTTTTCCACCTTTTCGAAGGTGGGCAACTATTGCAGTAACTACTATAGCTCTTCGATTCGCGCTCCTGCCTTTCGTACTGAAATCGCAACGAGCCGCCGCTGAAATGGCAAACCTCAAGCCAATCCTCGGTCCCCTGCAAGCCGAAATGCGCGAATTGCAAGTTGCAGGTGCTGATCTCTCGCGCCAGCGAGTTGTCATGAAAAAGATTCAGGACGTGTATGCCGCTAACGGATTGAATCCATTTGCTGGAATGTGGGGCCTTGTCCAAGCACCCGTATTCATGAGTGCCTTCTTGGGTTTACGTGCTATGGCGGAATTACCTGTACCTGGATTTACCGTACGTTATACTCCTTCATTTTCTTCGCTTTTGTCTGAGATTGAATTTCCAGTCCGGCGGTATTTTTTGGTTCCACGATTTGTCCGTTATGGATCCTATGTATATTTTGCCTATTGTTGCAACTGGAACTATGTTGGTTGTTATGGAGGTTTGGACTGCAAATTTTTTCATTCAGCACCAACATTATTGATCATCAGGCAAGTTCGGAAGCCCAAGTATCGGGAGCAACTAATGCTTCCCAAATGAACATGATGAAGAAAGTGTTTCGCACATTGATTCTCGTGTCTCTTCCATTCACTTGCACCTTGCCCGCAGTGAGTTTTCTTGTCGATAAAATTTATAAAAAATTTCCCCTTAATTCGTATTTTTACGCCAGGCGATTTTTGTGTACTGGGTTACCTCAAATTTTCTCACGCTGCTTCAGTTCTACATGCTGAAAGATGCGCGTGTGCGAAAAATATTGAGTTTGCCAGAAATTAAACAATTTCCCAAGTTTGACGCAAAGGGCACATCCGCGGCATCTACAGGCATTACCGTTTCTGGTGTGACTGCGGAGGGACTGCTTGCTGTGAAACCAATGAAGTTTGGGGAAGCATGGCGGCTTGCGAAGGATGAGGCGGATCGGCGGAAAAAAGCAGCAATACCTTTATTGAAATAAGGAAAGAATTATTTTTTCTTCTTTATCGCCGTTTATGTGTCATACTTGTGCATGCATTTGCAATTTCTGATCCACATGGGTTGGCTACCAAATACTTCTGGTGTTACCGCCCCTTGGAAACGAGTTGAAGCCACTGTAAATTTCGAGACTGCAGGGGCAATATGTCTCGTGAAACACACAGTTCACACTCCATGTTCTCTTCTGCGCACAGTTTGTGTGAAAAATCGGGAAGGTTTGGGAGAAAATTTCCGGAAAAAAGAAACTCAAAAACATGCAAAAATTTATTTTTTGGTAAATATTAATCCGCCGAATTTCGAAACACCGCAACATCAATGATCAAGGCAACAGTTGTAGTTGCAATGCTTGCCGCTGCCGCGTCAGTCGCTGCAACTCTCACCGAAGTTCTCCTTGTTGGAAATAATTGGGACGGCACTGCAACGATCATCCAGTCCACTTACCCATACACTAAGCTCGGCCTGGTGAACCTGGTGCCCGACTACGACGCGCGTAAACAGGCGATTTACTTGAATCCGCTCAACTACATCATCTACGAATACGTTGTGCTGAACGTTGGTCAAGGCCACGAGCAGCTCGTCGACGATCTGTATGCCACGCCGGACGGGCAGTCCATTGTGGCGTCTCGTCCATCGTTTGGCGACGTGGTATCCGTCAGTCTGGTAAACGGGTCTGTAAACTGGCGCTTTGCCGTCGACATGTACCGTGCCGACCACATGGCGATTTCGCCTGACGGCACCAAAGTAGTGGTGTCGGCGTCAGTGGCCAACACCGTTCACATCCTCGACATCAACACCGGCGTGCAGATCGCCAAAGCCAACCCCACAGGCGACAAGCCGCACGAAAACTTTTTCATCAACAACGGCTCGCAGATCTGGAACATGGCCATTGGAAACGTGGACACGGCCTTGGATTCTCCCTCGGAGGACTGGACCAAGGGCGACAGGCACATTACCAAGATTGATGGCAAAAATTTTTCCATCGTTGGCACAATCAACATGCGCACTCGCCTCGACGCTGCTGGGTACGACTACACAAAGCTGTCCAACGCTATTCGCCCCGCCACTTTTCTTCCAAACTGGACAAAGATGTACTTCCAGGTACTGACTGCGCTGAATTTCACATAACACCAAAAATTGCACGTTTTTTCCAGGTCTCATTCTTCAACGGCGTCATCGAATACGACGTGCTCGCAGACAATATCACGCGCGTGCTGACGCTCCCGGAGAACCCGAACCTCAGCACGGACCGCACGACGTGGCTGCTGGACTCGCGGCACCACGGCATCAGCATGAACACGGCGGGCACGAAGCTGTGCGTGGCGGGCACGATGGACAACTACACGACGATTGTGGACATCGGCACCTTTGCGCACGGCACGCTCGTCGACGCCAAGACCCCCTACTGGGCAACCATCAACGGCGACAGCACCGACTGCGTCATCTCTGAGGCAGGCGGTAACGTCGTCACTGCTATCAGCTTCGCCACGGGCGAAAAGAGGATCTCCATCCCCGTGGGTACTCACCCGCAGCGTGTGCGCAAGGCGCTGATTGACGCGTCGTTGTTGTGAGACCAAAAAATTTCGCCTATGCCGTGTTGATTTCAGAAAATAAATGCCGTGTTGAAGTTTATGCAGGTTTTGGTTGAATTACCCAAAAACCCAAATTTTCTTTTCTTCGGGCTTGTGAATAAACATTTCATGCCACCTTCCAGCAATCGGCTCAAATCTTTTGACTTCCACAACGTGGCACTCCACGCTTCTGTCATGTTGCACTGCATTTATTTCAGGGTGATCTTCGAGAATTAACACGGATCATCATGGTTTGAATATGAATTGAATCTTGCTTCTTCGTGAATGGTTGATTAGTTTATTTTTGTCATTCGAGTGCAGATATTAATGATGGAGATGGCCTGTCACACACGGCGCAGCAGTTTTGATCCGCTGCATTATAGAAGGAGCATGCTTCGCACACCCAATGATTTTTAATATCGAGCCCACTTTCGGTTTCCAAAGGACTTGGGTTCTTGTCGGCAAAGCAAGCCTCGCAGGATACTAAGGCAGAAGAATTCAGTGGCCATGTACATGTTTCACATTTCCAAGTTATTGCCCCTTCCACTTCTTCCGAAATCTTCTGCCTTTTCCCACCAATACGCTCAACTTCGTCCCGATCGCGGCCGTTTATTCTGCCGGAAGTTCTAGTTTTGATTTTGCTTCTCTCAGGAGTTTTGTCGTCGTGGCCATCGAAATCCTTTTCTAGTTCTTCATTGGCACACCAAAGTCGGTCTCTTGCACGCCGCTCGGCTGCACGCGCAGCCATTTCGCGAGGATCGGAATTGGATGACGGCCCTGGGCCCCCCAATCGCACACCACCGGCAGGAATCATAATTTTCGACAATTTTGCTCGTTGCTCAGCAGCACGCAGAGATGCCGCCTTTGCCTCAGATGCAGAAAGTTTGGCCGATGAGCCACCGAGTCTGATTCCTATGGAATCGAAGCCAGAACCATTCCAGCCACCGGCACAAGCGTTTTCAAATTCAGTTGTCAAATCATCCAAAGTCTTGTAAAACTGAGCATCGTGCGCAGAGCAGATGTTGTGTGTGAGTTCGTGCAGCATAGTGCCCATGACAAAGTCAAAGTCATAAAACGCCGTGGTGCCCGGATGGCGCAGACGCAGGCGAATCTCTTTGCCTTTGTTGATGTTCACGCCCAGCAGCATGTTGTCGGCGGGCACGAATTCGCGCTGTTGGCTTGGATTAGGCCAGCGCCCTTCATGGGCTGGCGAACATACCAGCAGCGGGAGCACCCACAGGTGGGCGGTCATCAGCGGCTGCACGAGCGTGGCTATTCGGCGCAACATCGCCATCGCCTCTTTGTCGGCGTCCAGGCCCATGGTCTTGAAGACTCGCACGCCGTATCCCGCCGCAGCGCCCTGTTCTGTCGTCAGTCGCGTCTTCGCCATGCGCCCGCCCTTCTGGATGTCTTGAATTCAAGTCAATTCTTCTGAACCCCGAGATGCCAGCGCCGCCGCCGAACCTGTTCGCAGCCCTCGTGCGCCTGGCATCCAAAGACGGGCCCGACGCCGCTGGTCTCTTTGACACCGAGCGCCAGCTGCTTGTTCGGCTGATCTACAAGACAAAGTCGCAGCACCGGCACGCCAAACACTTCCACCACGCCGCCCACGCCGCGCGGATCCTCTCCAAGGCATCCCACCCGAACCTGGATGTGCGCCATATTGCTTCGCAGTTGCTGGCCGATGCGAACATTTCCTCCAAAAAGAAGCTCAAGAGGGCCGACTATTCACAGCTGCCAGAGGATAAAATCATCGAACTTTTATTTGCGCTGCGCGCCATATATAGTCTCCATCAGCAATTTCTAGACGTATCGCTAACTGCTTATTGGTGAGTTCGCCGTCGCGTGTGTTCGCTTCGATGATTGCAGTCTCACCATTTTCCAAGCTCTTTTAAGGCAGTTGCAGTTCAAACTTTCTTCCTTCCTACGTGCCTAACGTTTATGGCAATCTTCGCCCGACTCCGTTTGTTGTCTCAAAGTACTCTGCGGGAAGTCTGCGAATGCTACGAAGTTATATACTTGGCAATTGCGAATGGACATGATCGAAGTGTTCCGCAAGACGCTGAATCTGCCGACAGTGATGGTGTCCGAAAGCTCAGTTTTTCCATGCTGAAACCGCAGTTGCAGGCTGTTGCGAGCGAAATGTAATTCCGCCATCAATATTCTCGCACTAATGAGAAGTTAGCTTCGAAGATACCGTTACTGGCTCCGATGAGTTACCTGTTTCTCTGGGATTGACCGCTGGGGACAGCGCGGAGATGCGTGATCGAGCAGCACTGGCAGTGGTCGAGGAAGAGTTAGATCCGGAACTCAACGAGTTCTTCAGTGCGCCGACTGCAGGTTCTGTGCATCGCGGGCAGAAACCAACAGGTCAGCGCGGGAAGCGCGCAGCAGAGACAGCAAAGAGGAAGACGAAAAAGGCAAAGACAGAGAAGCGTCCACACGTGACCACAGATGAGATTGATGACATCTTCACGAAAAGTTGACACAAACGAAAAAACATAAACGAAACAATGCATTCGTGTGTGGCCCTCTTTTGATAAGCTTCCCGCAGACATCATACGAATTCCGGCATTCTGACGGACTAAGGCTTGTGCAAAATTAGCCGGCCATCTGATTGGCGCAACGAAATCTCGAGATTATTTCGGACGGTGGCGTTCATCTGTGCATATTACAAATATGGCGCCCCTTATTATTGCCAGTTACTCGGACCGCCATTGTTACCGGGATGGATTTCGGGACATGATGTTACGCAGAAACCATGAAATTGGGGTCCAACACGCAGAGTGATTGGATCTTTTCCTTAGTAGCAATAAAGTTGAATTGCGAGGTGCTTTGAAAGAAGTACCTGTTTGAATAGCATTGTTCGCAATTGAAGTCTGCAAAAGAACTTTGAGTTTGTGATAACTCGTCATATGTTCCCTCCCGTTGTTTGTCCAAAGCACTTCCTAGATTCTGAATTTTCAAAAGATATGATTTCTTCGGCTTTGCAGCCAAGCAGGCGACAGTACTTGTGTAAGCTGAAGCCAAGCACGTGACCCCAAAGAAAAGGACACGAGACCATTTGGAGAGGAAAAGTAACCAAAAAAAAAAATGCCTTGTGGTTGTGGTTCCTCCTGCTCATGTGACAGCGCCGCCGGCTGCTCGTACGTTTGAGTTGTGCCCCTCTCTTCCCTGCACTGCGTCTCCCCGCATCCGCTCCCCGGTCCCGTCTCGGGCTGTTCGTTTGTTATGACTCCGCTCAGCACCGATCGATTTCTTGGCTCACCAGACTTCCTCGTTTTGTAGATGCGAAACTAAAGATGCTGCCCCCAAGGCTGCCCCACCGGCTTGCAGCTGCACGGTGAGACATTTACTGCATTTTTTTGCTGCGTGTTGACTGCTGTGTGCAGGGTGATTGTTCCTGCGCCGCTGGAGGATCTGGTTGCGGGTGCTCAAAAGCGACTCCCAAGAGCCACGCATGCAACTGCGGCGGTGGATGCAAAGTATGTTCTCCTCTTATCTGCCCGATGCTGCGCTAACGCCGGACACTCCGTATCTGCAGTGTCCACCAGACAACTGCACTTGCTGATTCACTTGGTGATGAGACCCGTGCGCCTGTTCAGTATCCTGGAAGTGATAACAAAGTTGTTTACGTGACCTTTTTGTTTACCCTTTGCCCTTGTGTGAAACACGGTCGCCTGTGACTCCATAGTCACGCGAGTTTTTTTCTTGGACCATTGGAAGCATTCCAGACACCTGACAATTGCTGTCCAAAAATCATTCCGGAACAGATTTCATTACGCAAGGAAACTTTATTGCTTCCCACATATGCAAAAAAAAAAAAAACAACTATTTATGAGGCCATCAGATGACATGACATCAGGCTTCAACCTGGCGCGAAACTTTCACGCAAGGGTTAAAAAGAGAGAAAGCTCCAAGGGGCTCCAGGGTGCGTCCAGTACCCGCTGAGATCGAGAATTGCTTGATAGCAACGAAGAAGAAGATTTTCAACTAGTTCCAAGAAGGATGGACGTATGAATATCGGCAAAGCAGAACGAACGAAAGGAAGAAAGAACAAACCTCAAGTCGAGCAAGAGCCATTCCGAGGCACTGCCGGGATCCATGGCCAAACGGCATATATCGTGAAGACAGGTCGTTTTTGGAGTCGGTGTTTAAGAATCGGGACAGTTTGAATTTTTCCGGCTCAGGAAACACGTCTTCGTCGAATCCAAGTGCGGGATTAGCTATCATCACTGCGCTATGTTTCTTCATCGGTCGGCCCATGATGGTCACGTTGTCAGATGCGATTTCTCTCATAGCACCTCCAATCGGGCTCTTGATTCTCAGCAACTCTCTGATGAATGCATCCAACACTGGCAGTGCGAGAAGAAGGGACATATCAATATTTGCTGGGGCGCTTCTAATTTCTTCTTCAAGCATTGCCCTTTCTTGCGGATCCATTTCATTCACTAAGAAGTAAAAGCCAGAAGAAATCGTCGCTCCCGTGGAGTCATTTCCAGCAAAAACCAAAGCTACAATGTTGTCGGCAATCTCATCTTCTGTGAGAGTCTCTCCGTCATCGTTCGTTGCGTCCATCAACTTTGAGAGGCCGTCGTTTAACGCCGCTTGTTCCGATTCGCGTTCAGACATAATTTGCTTTACCATTCTGACTATTGCATTTCTTGCTTTCATTGCTCTTCCGAATGGTCCGTTCATCCATTCGGGAAGGATAAAGTCAAGCAGACCATTCACCAGCGTCGTGAAATTGTCCTTCTGCAGCTGCATGCGTTCAATGTCCACTTCACGGGCACCAAATACGAACAAAATGATAGCTGTGTAGGTAAACTGCTTCGAATGCTCATACACGTAAGTTTGATCCTTCATTGACATTTCAGTTAAGGTTTTATGCACGGTGGAACACAGCTGGGGGTAGCATTGCAAAAGAATCCTACGAGCAGACAAACATTAACTAGACACAACGCAGCTGACTTACTCTTTGGTGAAAGATTGCCCTGCCAAGCCCCTCAGTCGCTTGTGAAGCGCTAGGTCGTTGACTACAGGCACGGAATGAAGCCCAAGCAGCGCTATCCACCGCGGAAACCACCGAGAATTCAACAGCGTTCCAGTCTGTACCAAAAAATGAGCGATGGTTTGAAGCCCTGCCTTCACCTTCCCAAAAGCCCATTTGACAGAATCGTATCCGAACACGCAAAGAGTATTCGAGCCAAAGACGCTCACATTCGCAGCGGTATCGTGTCCAGCAGCTGCAGAAAGTGTAATCCGAAACTGCTTCGGTTTCATCGACAGAAAGGTGTGACCCACGAGCGGCAGGCCACCTTTCGCAGTTGCGAAGCCATTTGTGGATCGGAATATACTGCCGTAGATGAAGTATACCGCGCTGGTAATGATCACGGTGGCCGAGGCCAGAACCGCAACATTCGGCGGATTGGGAAATTGCATCCCAATTTTTTGGAACAATCTCTACCATCTTGGAAATCGGCTAGTCCACTGGAATAAGTTTCCCCATACTCAGACCATCCTCCTACCGACGAAACGGCGGCACAGCGCAAAAATTTTAAGCGTTTGAAAATGCACTCTTTCCACGGGCAATTTTCCAATTAAGTCAATGGGCTCTTATCTTTTACCCAAAAGGCACGCACAACTCCCAGTCTATCATGAAGGACCAAGCGGATTTGGCACGCGCGGAAAGGACAGTGTACTTTCCAGAAAATTCATATCAAAGGAAGTAAAATTCAAAGGCTCCACAAAGCAAAGGCCAATTCTGGGAATAACACGGTTGTCAATGTCGCAACGGATCATGCAACAGTGAGACCCTCATACTTTCACATGCGGGTTTTTGCCTTTTTTCCACGTTGACGTCAAAAATGAACGCTTTCTCGGCCTTCGGCTTTGTGCGGCGCCGCTTTGCCTCAGCGGCTGGTTCCACAGCTACGGGCACCGCCGCACGCGGCCATGTGTCTGCAGGATTCGTGGCAAAGAGCGCCGTCGTGTGCGGAGTTGCCGGCGTTGCAATATCTGCTGCTCTTCCCGACGACCTCGACTTCGGGCTCGGCGCTCTGGCTCCAAAGTACGGCTGCGTTTTTTCGGCCTTTTGCGTCTGGCTACCATGCCGACGCCGTTCTTTTTTTTTTTTCCTTTTCGTTGTTTGTCCTTCAACGCTGATGATAACAATACAGAGGCGCGCAGGCGTTTTCGCTGATTGAAAATGGGATGCACGCGCCCCACTTCGACTGGGAGCACAGGGCCTGGAACAAGACCTTCGACCACGCGAGGTATCAATTTCGTGTTTCCGTCAAACAATATCATACTCATTCTGACTTGCATGTTTCCAGCATTCGCCGTGGATACCAGGTTTACCGCGAAATCTGTGCCGCTTGCCACTCGATGTCCCTCGTTTCATGGCGCACCCTCGTAGGTGTGTCACACACCGAAGAAGAAGTCAAAGCCATGGCTGCCGAGTACGAGTACCAAGACGGACCAGACGACACTGGAGCAATGTTCATGCGTCCAGGGAAACTTTCCGACCGCTTGCCGGACGCCTATCCCAATGAAGAAGCTGCGCGTGCTGCTAACGGCGGCGCTTACCCGCCGGATCTCTCTTGCATCGTGAAGGCTCGACATGGCGAGGAGGACTACGTCTTTGCTTTGCTTCTTGGGTATTCGGATCCTCCACCGGGCATGTCGCTGCGTGAGGGATTGCATTTCAACAGATACTTCCCTGGCGGCGCCATTTCGATGGCCAGGGCTCTTTACGACGAGGTTGTCGAATACGATGATGGCACGCCAAACAACGCAAGTCAGTTGGCCAAAGACGTGACAACTTTTCTGAGCTGGGCGAGTTCCCCGGAACACGACGAAAGGAAGAAGATGGGAATGCGCTCCATCGCAATCTCCACGTTGCTGTTGCTGCTCTCGGTGTGGTACAAGAGATTCAAGTGGGCCGGAATCAAGACGAGGCAGATTGTATACAAGCCTCCAAAGGTACAATGCCATTAATTTAAATATCTTTCTGAAATAATTCTTTAACTGCTGAAGGTTCGCGAAGTCTGAGTTCCGCCCAGAACGCAGAAACCCTGGTCGTTGTGCGGGAAATAAAAACATTAAAACAATTTGAACTGGCGTTTATTTCTCGAGGTTGATGCTCTTCCCGAATCGCGCATATAACACCTTTTTGAGTTCGTCCATTTGTGTTTGAACCCTCTCCATTTCGGATTTGACGCGGCTAATATCCTGCGCTATAGTTTTGCGTTCCGAGTCCAGGCGCTCCTGTGCAGACTCCTGTTCCGCGCGTATGTGAGCTTTACACCGCAGATGCAAAAATCAAACCAATGACATGTGCACGAATGCGTCCCCGATGCGGTACCGTACTGGCTCCGAATCGTCCGCGAGTTCGAGTTCTTGTTCGAGATCGTCAAGATAGTCGTTCTCTTTCTGTTTTGTTTTTTGTTGTTGTTTTTTTTTTTTGTTTTTGTATTTGTTTTTGCCAATTGATTCAGACGATACTTCGGGCGGGAAAGCGGATGATAGTTAGACTAAAGGAAATAGACCTTAAGATCTTCGTACGAATCCTCAAGATCAGACATGGCAGCGTTGAGGTTCGCGAAGGCGTTGATGTTTTGCTGGTCCTTCCAGGAGACATGGACATCCTCCTGGGCCAGGGGATCTGCTTCTTGCAGCTGCGAGGGGATGCGGTGCCATCGGCGTCAGGATGAGGCTGAAACGGGATGGGGAAACGCACCATGCGTTGGACCTGGGCCATTGAATTAAGATGAAGTGAATTAAGTCGCGCGTTTGATAAAACAGCAACAACAACAGCCAGAAACACCACCACTAAGGACGACTTCAAGTAGAAGGTGAAACATACGACGGTGAAATTCTATAGTGGCTGCTGGCAGATTACCCGTCGGCCAGGCAGGTTTGACAAGGCAGGTCGACGCCGTCTTTAGCCACGCTTCCAGCAAGCGACTTTCTGATTCCACCATGTATGTGCACGGTGCAATTCGTGAATTCGTCGTCTCTGTCAAAGAGCTTCGGGCCTTACGCGGTGCCTGTTGAAACTGCGGCGCATCCCCAAATCGCCGAAAAGCAATTGAAAAACAGTCACGAGCGTTTCGTGACAGCATGGCGTTAATGTCGACATTCTACTGTTGGGGGTTCGTGTGCGAAATTGTTCTCCCATTAGCCGATCGTTGGCTGTCTTTCCAGCAAGTCGCGCTGCGCTGATTCCACATCGCGGATCGCGGAATTTGCCAACGTTCAGCTCCGTTGGTGGTTCCGACACCGTCCTCACTCTTTTTTATTATCTTCGGTTTTTATTATCGACAGTTCCTTCAGTTCATCAGTATTTCGCCCGCAACAGGCACTAACAGCTTCTGCTTGGTACCCCCTTATCGGCTCCGTCTTATATTCAACTTGCCTCACGTGCGCCATCGTTCACCTTTTGTCTGACAGAGACACTAAAAATAGAATTCGTTCACACAGTTCGCTGTCGACGAAATGGCATGACGCGTGTTCGCGGTTATTGCAACAGGATCCCATCGCGTCACGCCACGTTGCGTCGCCGTCTATTCGCGAAAGGAACAAGTGCAGTCTTGTTCTGTTTTGTTTCACAGCGGTTCATCAACTCCGCACAACCTTGTTCTTTTCGACGGGCCCTTTTGACCAGTGCTCGTTTCCGCAAATAAACCCGCTGCGCACCACTTTCCCTTTCCACTCGAGCCACTCGCCGCGGTCGAGCCGCACCACAACGCCCTCGCGCAGCTCGCCGTCGCTTGCAAACTCGCTTTTCTCCTGCACAAGCCTGGCCAGCACGTCGCGGGTGAGCGACTCGCCCGCCGCCGGCCCGGGCAGCCGCGGCGCCCGCGCGATGCCCGTTGTGTCCAGCACCGCGTCGAAGCGCGACCGGCTGTAAAACCGGTTTGTGCGCAGGTCCAAAATGTCGAACGCGACAAACAGCGACGGCAGCGCGTTGTAGGACACGGAGTGCCGCGCAGCCAGCCATTCGCCATACAGCATCCGGCCGGGCAGAATCCGGTGTAACGCCTCACTGTTGGAAAATATCCAACCACTCAATTCGGCAAACTGCGGGTGCGACGCTGCCGTCACGATGTGCGTGCGGTTCTGTGCAACTATATTCGGCGGCGTCGTCGTCATGTCCAGACGCAGGCCGAGGTTCGCGCCGTCCAATTTCTCTTCAATTGTAAGCACGCACGAGGGATGTGCCTGTTGCAAAAGCTGTGCAGCGTCTTGAACAATCAAATCATCGCGAGATGCGGATCCGAGGTCGAATAAATGCCTAGTGCGTGGGTATTTGATAAAACCAGATATCATGGATGTTGGCTTTTCCAGTTTGACGCCAAAATGAGACAAAAGAGTGACAGAGTCGCTGAAAGTGGAAACGGTGTATAGCGCCACAAAATTTTTGTGTTCAGAAGGGAGTTTCGGGGTCACAAATTGGGCTGCAAAGCTGCTAACTTTTTTTTCCGTCAAACATAACTGAGCAAAAAAAATTCTCACCAAAAGTAGATGCAGTGGCAGGTTTCACAGTTGGATGTGTCAGCCTTTGCTCGGCACGCATTAAACAAGTCTCTTTCGGTGCATCGAAATGGACAAGAACAGCAGCAGAGACGCTTAGAATGTCCAACCAGATCCCTCTTTCACCCGGAGTCGGATTACATCTGTCGATCACAACACAAGTTCCTGTAGGTATGCTTTTCCCGAGGATGGACGCTGAGTTTTCGCAAGAGTCCCGGGACTTCAAGTCGTCCTGAGAAATAGCGACCCACTTTGAAGATTCCTGGGTCAGCATTTTCGAAAACCAAGACTTTCCAGAGCCTGGGAGGCCGCACAAAACAAGTACTTGTGGCGAAGGAGTTCGCGTACCCACAAATTTCAGTGTTCCCGGCACATTGTCTTGAACGTCCAGAGAGCTGTAAATTGGTGTTTGCGATCCACCTCGTCCAAAAAGTGTGGATACAAAGTCCACAATAAAGTGCTCCTGGTGCTTTGTTTCTGTTGGTTGCTCTTAATTGGTTGGAAAATCAATATGGATTCAAAACTTGTTACCAATGCTCTGAGGCCGAATCCTTCGCAGCAAATCGATCGCGTCCGTCGCGTTCATGAACGGCAAAGCACCATACGCACACTCCGTGTCATCGCAGAACAGAGGTGGGCGCACTTCACATCTCGAGCATACAGGAGGTGGGGAGTTCAGTCCGTATCTCACTAAATACGTGCATAGTAAAGATCCGGCACGTCCTATGCCACCGCCACAATGAACCAAAACTCCTCCCTTCTTGTTGACTAAGTGGTCCATCAGTATTTGGTTCAGTCTATCCGCGTGGGCAACAGAAACCGGATAATAGTTTGTTGTAGGCCAAAAGATATTTTCCATTTCCGACTTTTCAAACCAGTCTTTCGGCAAAGGTTCTTCTTCCGTCAAAGTTATGACTGTTCGAATACCCAAGGCTTTCAAAGCCAGAATGTCCTCGAAGCACTTTGGAGTTGACATACCTGCCAATAGCAGAGGAACTACCCATGAAAATCTTCGAGGGAGTGTGTGCCGCAATGGCTTGACGAAAACTTTTGATTTTGACGTCGTTGACTGCGTGAGCTCAATTTGTGCGGAATTCTCAATGAGATTGAACCGGCTTTCTCGATAAATTTGATCCTCAGTTTCGATCAGTCGCAGATGGAATAAATCATCCGATTCCACGCCGTCAACTTCAAGGTTCACAATCCCCTTATGCCACAACTTTTTCAATAAATCCCATGCGTGTGCTTTCATGGTTCCGTTCGATTGTTGCGTGGTATACAGTTTCCAGGATGCCTGCAAACAGACAGAATAATCCAAACTCTTGAAAGTAGCGTCGGCTATTCGAGTGAAAGACTCAACAGAACTCCCGCCAAATGCCAACGATTGTTTTGCGTCCAGATAACTTTCATGATATTTGTGCACAGCATAATGTAGCATGGCACGATGGTTCGATAATTTTGCGCATTTGATGGGGTCGCTGCTGTTTGCAAGAGCGAATTGAATAAGATCGAGCGAGAATTTTATCAGGTTTTCTTTCATTGACGGAAATTCTTTCAAAGACCGCCAATGATCGACAAGCACATTGAGCACAACGTCAAGTTCGCGGGCGGTTAGGGGTTCTGCGGGTGGAAGCAGTGATGCGGGTCCTTTGTGTGCGTCAGGCTCGTGCGAGTCGACTCTGTCGAAGCCAATGGTGACATGGAGATCCTTCCAGGGAAGCCCGCATCGGGCGCGGGCAATCTGAGTTTTGGCGGAGGCAACGACGAGGAAGTGGGCCGACTTTGACACACCAAGACCGAGGACAATTGGCGGAGTCAGTGCGTCGACGGGGCCCAGCTGGGTTAGGACACGGGCGCAAGCGCGCTTCTCATTTGGGAAGAGCAGGGAGCAGTGGCGCGGGCCATCGCCGTCGCGCATAGTGGCGCATCGACGAAGTGGGGCGGGAACGCGCGACAGAATGCCATCGTCGAGGGAGTCGAATGCTTGCGGACAGTGCAGGACGGGCAGGCCACGCGGGGACGCGACGGCCACTGCAGTTGCTTCCGAGGACGACGGCGACATCGGAGACTTGGTTGATACTTGGTGATGTTGTTGTTGATGTTGTTGGCATCTCATCTGGAGGCAAGAGTGGGCAGCGCAGAGAGTGGCAAGTTGGTGGCGCAGTCACTCGCACTCGCACGTGATAGTGACTTGACAGTGTCTGTGCCAGTGCACAGGATCAGGATAAATGACATTGAGCGAGCGCGCAACAAACCAAGCACCCAAAAACACCCAGAAGACGTGTGCTGCTGTGGGAGAAGGGAAAGCATCGAATTAAGCACAGATCGAAGCCGCTACCTTCTGCTAATACACCACAGAAATCACAGATGGGTGCGCAGGATCGGGATGGGGGCAAACGAAGGGGCCTGGGCGAGGGCGCGGGTAGCTCGCTCGCTGCACGCATGCAGGCGATGCTTGTGCTTGCCTGCGCCAGAGAATTGCGGTGGCCTGACAAATCAGCATCAGCCCATCCTCACGCAGTGCCTGAGCCATCCACACTCACTCACGTCGGACCACGCCTCGTCCAAGATGTCGTCGCAGGCCCCCGCCCTCCCCGCGCCAGTGCCCGTGCCCGCGCCCGCTCCGCCCGCTGCGTCCGCTGCGCTGTTGCCGCAGGCCGCCGCCACTGCCCCGAAGCGGAAGCGTGGGCGTCCGCCCCTGCAGAAGTCCTCCTCTGGCATCCCGTCGCCTAAAGCCACCGTCAATCTCCAGCAAGATTCTATCGCTTGCGCTGCCGACATTGGGCAGTCGCTATCGCAGCTGTCCGACATGTCTCTTCTGCAGCAACTGGATCTGCTGCCCACTCCCATTCTGTCTCAACAGCAGCCCACCTCGAAAGACCCCGCCGCCGATCCAGCCGTGTCATCCAAGCCCCGCAGAGTTACTCACAATGTCATCGAAAAAAGATACAGAAACAATTTGAACCAGCGCATCGCTGACCTCCGAGCCGCTGTTCCTTCTTTGAATCTTCCCGCTGGCGCCAAGAAATCTGCAAACGCCGATGCCTCTGTCGCGAACAAAGAGGAAGACGAAGGTAGTGACGATGATGCCGATGCTGGCGCCGGCGGTGCAAACGGCGCCCGTATGAACAAGGGTACTATCTTGCTGAAAGCCACCGAATATATTCGCGAACTCGAAGACAACCTCAACAAAACAAGATCGCAAATGCAACAGCTGCAGTCGCTCGTTGTACAAAAATTCGGGAACGATGGTGAAGCATTGATTGCAGATTTTACTGCTTCTCCCGAAGGTCTCACCACATTAAATGTTGGAACCCCAACTTCACTATCACGCGCAAAATCTTCATCTCCCAGCAACAAGCGAACGAAAATTGAATCTAAAAGTTCTGGTGAACCAAACATGCTTGGTTCGGGGATCGCACTCCATCACCAAATACAACAATGGCTTACCCTTCAACAGCAGTATCAAGTTGCTGCTGCTGTCGCGGCTGCAGCATCCGTAGAAGCATTTAAATCTCTGTCAGCATCTCCTCCACCAACAGTCCATTCGAATCCTTCCATATCTCCTGGCATCCCACCAGTTTCTCCAGACGACCATTTGGGCTTATTGCTTGCAAATGGTCCCTTAGGGAATTCTGACACTGGAATGTTCTTGGACGGTGCTGAGCAAAGTAGTCAATCAATGTTTAATTACCTGTTTGACTTTGGCACCGACATCAACGATACAACCGGGGCCAATGGCGCGCGTCTCCTTGCAATGATGTTTATGTCTGCTTCTGTCTTCTACTCTCCGTCTCCATTGGTCATTGTCGGAAAAGATTCTTTGCATAGTCACGTTTTGGGAAGAATGCTCGGAACCGATAATGTCAATATTGAATCTCACGTTCACTTCGCCGGTTTCAAGCTTGATGAATTATCGGTTTTTGTCGCTGCAGGAGCTTGGTGATTGCCAATTCCTTTTCTTCGGTTCTTTCTAATGTATGAATATCGCTGACTATTTTTTGAAGGTGGCTTATAAAGCTTTCTGTTATTATGTTTGGGATAAGTCAAATTCTTTTAGGAGTTTTCCGACTTCAGTCCAGCAGAAAAGCTTCCGAAGTTGCTTCGAGCGCTCAGAAAAATCTTCACGCCGTTCTTTCACAAAATGTATTCGCGTCTTCTTCATTAGAATCAGTGTCGTCGCTTGGTGCCTTCTTTGAGTTCATTCGTTTCTTTATCTGTCATGTTGCTGGATTCGGCCAAGTTTGGAGTGGTGGATTTTTCTGGGGACGCCAAAACAATCGCCTGGTATGGCACGCGACCGTAGCCAGAAGCTGCTTGCGTGTGTTGAACGAAGATTTGGACTATGGTATGTGATGTGTAATTTGTGGCTCTTTATCGACGATTTTGCAGATTATTCGCCGATGCAAACGGTGAATACGGTTTTTGTTAGTCTGTCTCACGCGTCAATGGCCGGCTCGTACATTAATGACTGCGAAATCGCGAAAATGAAACTCTCTTGCGCTCTGGCACTTCGGTTCGCAGTTTGCAAACGGACTCCAAGTTTCGCAATGTCAAACTTTCTGAAAGTGCTGTCATCTTGGCTCTGGAATGATGGTCTGGCTATTTTGCAAGACATGGAAGGCGAATTTGATGGCACTACGTTACCTTTCTGGCTCATCCAAATCTGCAAATCGGAAAAGCTCAATGCCCCACACGGTTTCTGGAACCGAGAAACAGCAACTGCGCGATTCGCGGACGATGCCTGGATTCTTCAGATGTATTCCGGCGACTTGAGCGGCATGTCTAACAGCGAGTTCGGAATGCTGTACGAGTTTGGTGCAGATGCAATCCCAATGCATTTGCTGGACGCCATTTCAAATGATCCTTCCGCGATCTTGGCAACACCATCAGCATTTCGGAAGACGACAGCGGGGGTTGTAGAAACTGTACAGCCGTTTCTTGAACTCTTTCAATCCGCCCAAAACGAATGTTGTGCAGAGACGCGCACTGGCGCCGCTGCTTTGCTCATTATGGCATGCTGGCGTCAGAACTTCACCGTGCCAGCAAGCGCGCTGGCAGCTGCGTCTGAGTCTGGGAGCAAATCAGACGGTCACGATGTAGTGCGTGCGGCACTTGCAACCTGTGTACTGATTCGCTTGGGCCAATTTAAGCGCGCTGCGGTCGCTGTTGGGCAGCTTGACGCTGCGCTGTCTCTCCTGCGCCAGCCTGCGCCCGCCGAATCGACGAGCAATGCAGCAGAACGGTGCCAGCAGTTGCGTGCGGCCGTCGAGTTTGCTGCGCTGTCGTGGGTGTTGGAAACAGTTGCGTGTGTTGGCAGCGGAAGTCGTGCCGACGTGTCTGATGCAATGGCTGCCGTGTCTGTGAAGGCGGTGGCCCGGATGCGACGCGCACTGCCTGCCGTGGTCGCTGCTAAGACTGGTGGCCTCGTCTCTGTCGACGGGAGGCGTGAACATGCTAAGTGCTTGATGGCTTGGATGGGAGTTGTAAACACGCTTTAAATGAATTAAAGCGAAAGTGTTAGAATAAGTTCAAACGATTTCTGTGTGCCCAGGAATCGGGTTGGAGACCAAGCAAAAAAAAAGAGACACATAACATCATGATTGACAGAGCATTGTATCCAAAGTCAGTCAATCATCAAACTGATCGGCTTTTGGAGCAAAGAACTTGCGCCGCTTGGTCCCTTCCGCACTAGCCGTTATTTCCGCCACTTCCACGTCATTCAAAACCAGGGTTTGCGCCGCTACGGCTTCACGCAACCGCTCTTCTTTAGAACTGGTCGTCACAACCAACGACCCGCCGACTCCGCGCGACTGCCATACCCATGCAAGAAGCACTTGAGATCCGGTCGTGCCGTTCCCACGGGACGCCGCAATTCTCTCGACCGCCTCCTTCACCCGTCCGATTTCGGCAAACTGCACCAACGGCTGAAGCGGGCCGTACGCGGCAGTCACCACTTTCGGGAATGGGCTGTCCGGCTTCGAAAGGTACGCGTGAAGATTTTCATTCTGGAGATACGCGTGGTACTCGATCTGGTTGACGGATGGATACACCCTGGGCTTGATGGCGGCCACGGCTTCGAAATCCTTTCAAAGGAAAAGGAATTTAAAAAATGCGCCGTAAGGCTGGAAGCGGCACCTTAATTCGCCAGTTAGACACGCCGATTGCCCGCACTTGTTTTGTTTCCAGAACGAGAGATTCCAAGTCACGCCATGCCTTTTCAATCGAGGGAGGCGTGTTCTCGTAATCCCAAAACGGACTGTGGATCAAATACAAGTCGACGTATCCGCCAGCCGCCGGGCCAAGTTTTTTCAGTGAATTTTCAAGCGCTTGCTTGATGTTAGAAGGCGGCGGAGACACCTGTACTCAGCTGGGTTTAACTTGAAAGGTATTTCCAGATGGATGCCAAACCTTGGTCGTGATGAATACGTCCGCCCGAGTCAACCCGGACTCGGCAAAGAACAGTTCAAGGGCTTTGCCGACCTCGGGCTCGGTTCCGTACCCCTCCGCAGAGTCAATGTGCCTGAAGCCGCTGCGCAGGGCCACAAGGATGGACTGGACTAGCTCGTCGTTGATTGCCGCCGCATCCGCGCCCGCGCCCGCACCCGCACGCTTGAACCACTTTGTGCCCGTCCCGTACGCGAGCTTCGGCACCGCCACGCCGTTGTTTAACACTATTGAGTTTGACGCCATCGAGTGTTTGGTTGAGGTTGAAATCAAATTTTGTCATGTCGCGATCAGAATCTTATACGCGTTTTGGAAATTGTAATTTGTAATCCCTCGATGGTGACATTGCCCACCTCCACTGTCCACCCGTCGCCGTTTTTCCCTATTTTTTTGATTCCGTCGCGCAATTGATGATGCATTTTTGATTTTACGAGGGACCACAGTCAACATATGAGCGCAAACACACAGGTCCCTTATTGAAGACAAAAGACAAGCCATTGTCCACTCAGGACTGTAGTTCGAAATGGGGCTACGTTTCAATGATCCACTCACAGAAACCTTAATCAAGACAGACTGACCATTTTCGAAGTACGTCTGTCGGAACCCAACGGGAGCGTGCAAGACAACTTGCTTCATTCCCTGTCCCTGTTATGAAAAAAAACGACGTTCATGATTGGATATTTCAGGGAAAAGTCCTCGCTTTCAAACCAAACGCGATGAGTGCCAAAAAACATGTAAAGGCTTGACGCAGTTCAGAAAAAAAGTTAAGAATCAAAAAATGCCAAAATTTGGCTCTGCGAGGTGCTCATCAAGTTGATGTCTTGTTTGACAAGCTGCTGTAACTGCAGTCGAAAAGCACTGCTCTAGGTTTCCGAAAATTTCCGCTTGCCAGTAATTTTTACTCAGATTGGCTCCGGATAGGATGCAACCGCAACGTCCCAAGATCAATACGTTGCGGACACGGCTGACCAGAAGCCTGAATAATAGGAGCCGCGTGGAAGCAGCAGTGCAATACGCTGAGGGATACCCACGCCTCCTCGAGGTGGATGTAACAAAAGTCGCCGACAGGCAGAGAGCAGCAAAGACAAATTTGAAGTCGTCAGAAACATATTCAAGCCAATTGGTGCCACTCATGCACTCAGGCAGATACTCAATGGCATGCACTCACAGGTGCAATTTGCTCCCCCGTCGATGGCATACTTAGACCCTCATGTGATGTTGCAGGTCGTCACCACGTTCCATAATCGCGAATCGACTGGTACAGCGGGCCAGCGGAGAGACTGCAGCCACGTTGCACCAGCAAGAATCCACGAAATGGTCGTATCTGAGAGTGAATGGTGTGCAGCAAATTCGTTGTTCGGAAAAACAGCAGGTGAGCGAAGAAAATGCCGCGTGACCGTACGACGCTGTTCTGCGCCGGCTTCGGCCATCGCACGCGTGCAAAAGACCTTGCATATGAGTTTGAGCGGTGAGTGAATGGGACTTATCCACTTGCTGCGTGTGCGCGTGGAATATATTGCCTGACTGTCTTTCCCTTCCCCTTCCCAGCTTCGGCCGCCTCGTGCGCTGTGATATCCCGCAGCCAAAATCTGCGTCATCAAAGTGCTTTGCATTCATCGAGTTTGAGGAGTACAGAGATGTATGTTGTTCCGTTACCGCCTGCCTGCACCACAATTAAACAAATCGCACAAAAACTAGGCCGACGATGCGTACGATGAAATGCAAGGCTCCCGCTTCGAGGGTCATACTCTGACCGTCCAATGGGCGAAGCAGGCGCCATCACGCGCCTGGAGATACGAGGGTCGCGGCGACCGTGACCGTGAACCTCCTCGCCGTAGACGCTCCTCCTCGCGCTCCCGCTCCCCGTCTAGGATCAGCAATAGACGTTCTCGCTCCCGTTCACGATCCCCGGCGCCTCGTGACAAGGACCGCGGCGGGTCTCCCCGCCAGGAACGCGGTTCCCGTTCACGAAAAGATTCACCCCGTCGTGACTCACCCCGACGTGACTCGCCCAGACCAGGCCCTTCCGACGATGCTCCGCCGCTTGCTGACTCTGCGGAATTGGAAAATGAGGAAATAAGACGAGAGCCTGTCGACGACAGCGGAGAGGAAGCCAACAAAGATCGTTCGGTCGACGACGGGACTGTGGATGAGCGCGATTCGGATTCCCCACCTAAGGAGTGAAGTTCGTCGTGATCGGAAATGTTTTATCACCAGTTTGATAACTTATTACGGGTTGTCCTTGTTTTTTCTTTTGATTGCTTGTGTTGTTTTTATGTACCGACTCGCTGGCAACGGACCGGGAAATGCCAAGCAATCCGGAAGACTAACGAATCCACGCTCCATACGGCTTTTCGTACGTACGAAAAATAAAGAACGGCTACCGGCACCAAAACTGTTTTTGCATTTCTGCCCGCGCAGTCTTCCTCACTCTCAGGAGTCAAATGACATCAAATGCTGCAGCAGGTAAGAGGAGTGGGGCAATTCGGACATAAGGGTTTATTTTATTTTGTAAAACGATTTCATTCAGGGTTTTTCTTGAGCTGCATTAACAGCTGCCATGTCTTCAGCAGTGACGTTGATGACGGGTCCGTCAAACCAATACTTGGCAGAGAACAAGTAGCCAAATCCTGCGCCGAAGAGGACTGCCCCAACAAGAACGCAAGCGTAATTCATGTTAACCGCAGTCACAGGCATCGCGCTCGGCAAAATAAATAGGATTGAAATCACAAGAATCCACACAACAGAGATGTAGCCGACAAGATTGCTCCATTTCCCAAGAGAAAACGGACCAGGCTTCTCGAACAGTTGCGGGTTCATGAGCTTGCATACAATCGGAATTCCATATGAAATATACAACCCAATTGTCGCTATAGAAGTAATAGCAGTGAAAGCGGTCGAGTTCCAGATGTACGGAATCGCAAGGATCGAGTACAGGAAACAAGCGAGCCAGTTCGCATTCAGCGGGATCTTCAGTGTTGGGTGGATGACGTGCCAGTACTTAGAGCCCGGAATCGCACCGTCGCGTGAGAACGCATAAATCACACGCGAGTTTGCCAGCAGACATGAGTAGCTTGCAAACCAGCAGCAGACGCAGTTGACAACCATTAGGAATATCGCAACCTCCTTACTAGTTGCGTCGAGAATGATCTGCGCAATCGGCAAACCGGTCGCCGTGTTAATTGTCGCCGTGTAGTCTTGCATTCCGAACAGTAGGCCCAGGATGAACAGGAATCCCGTCATTGCGGACATCACAATCGACATGACGATGCCAATTGGGCCTGCAACGCTGGCGTTTTTGGTCTCTTCCGTCATATGCGCTGACGCGTCGTACCCGGTGAAAGTAAACTGCGCTGTCAGCAATCCGATCAGCGCCACCCACGCAACAGAGTCGATCCCAGTGTTGTTTTCAAAATCAGTGAACACGTATGACGCCGTCTGCTTCGTCGGCGCCATCGCAAGCACTACAACGACAATCAGGAACGGCGTCAGAACCTGCCAGATCGTCGACACGAACATCACTGCCGCCATGAACTTAGGGCCGAGAGAGTTTGCTATGCCGATGGATGCTGCGATAGCAATATGGATCGCCACGATGACGCCTGGCGTTGGTGTGTAGTTAAGCTTTGCAAAGATAAAAGGTTTTCGATTTAGATAAGGGTTACTAACAAAGAAAACTACTAACATCATAACCAATGGAAACTGTCGCGCCAATCATCAACGAGAGACCAAAAACCACTCCTGCGGTGACAGCAATCTGTCCCAAAAGGTTGAACCAGCCTGTCATCCTTAGAACGGTATGGTTAATCTCTCCAGCAGACAAAAGCACACACTCACCAAGATGCAAAAGCCTTGTGCTCCGGTTTGGACAGCCGTGCCGCCCAGTAGTACAAGCCGCCCGCGGTCGGGAAAGCCGAGCAAATCTCTGCCATAGCCAGGCCGACCATAAGTGTGAAGAACGCCACAACGATCCACCCCCACGTCATAAGCGCCGGACCGCCGGTGTTGAGGCCGTATCCAAACAACGACGTCAGTCCGGAACAAATGCAGATCGTGGACAGCGCAACTCCGTAGTTCGTGAACGACGACAGCTCGCGCTTCATCTCTTGCTTGTAACCGAGCTGCGCCAGAAGCGCTTCGTCATTCGCCTGCGTCGCAGCGCTTGTTGCCATTCCTTGTTCGTCTTGGTGAAATTTATTTTTGGAGACACGTGAAATCGACCTTTTTATTTACCCAAATTGTAAAAAATTTTATGTCTTCGAAAAAATCTTATCGATTGGGAGGCACCATTTCAGCTCATTCAAACCTGTTGCTTAATAAGTGCAACCCGCGATGTCACCACAAATCACCATGTGTAACTGGTTTTGCGTGATCGTAAAACCGTAAATGCGTAATTTCCAACCCAACGAAACGAAGGATGAAACCTTCAGACCATAGCTCATGAAGGTAGATAGACAAGTCAAAAAAAAGATGCGAAGCGAGACCGGAACAGGCATAGTTAGAATCTCTTTCTCGACGGTTTCAGCTTCGAGCCTTTTGGGGTAACATCGACGATGACTCTTCGCGGCTGGTTAGCCTTCTCTCCGGTTTAGTAAGTTTTCCTTTCGGGAATATCAGTATCTTCAAGAAAGAATGCTTCAGTAATTGCTATTTGCACTCTAAAAATTAAAAGGCGGATATTGTAGCGAGGACGCTTTCAAAACAGAAGACTGTAGTAATCTGGTTTGGCTGTTATTGCAAGTAGGGTTCTTTAGCTTACTGATTTCCATAAATCGACAAAAAGCTGTCAAGGTAGCGACCGATTCGAATGGATGCAGATCACCAAGGTATCACCCGAGTCCTGGGCTTATGAAAAACCCCTTCTTGTCCTTAACGGGGTGCGTTTGTCTGCAGGATATTAGTTGGAACGTCGCGTCGGCCGAGCCAGATTCTTGGACTAAATATACTCCTCAACTGCCAAGATTTTCTCAGCGATTTTCTGGAACTGTGGTGCCAGCATTTCTTGCGCCACAACTTGAGCAGAATCCATCAGTTGGAAAGTAAAAATTTCCCCGACACTCAAGTTCACTGACCGGTCAACCTTAAAATAGCGGATACTTTGATGAGAATGTTGCTCATAGTTGTTATCCAAGTGTCAGTAGTATGGCTGGCTTTGTAGGCGCAGCAGCGCGACTTTGGTGCGCGTCATACTTTCTGGATGTTGGTGCACGACAAGCTCTCTGGATTCTGGGAAGTAAGATGCTTTTGCACTCCTCAAAGAATAGATCAATGTCCCGCAGTTCATTGCCAATAACTCCCAGCGCTTCAGAAACACCACTCCGAGCCATTAACTGACATTTTCACGCCGCATCACTGGTGCTCACAGATCTGTAATCAAGTGGAAAACCAATTAATCGAATAATCACACTAATAGAAAGACAACAAACCATTTGGGAGCATTTTCATCCTCTGACCGTGAAACCTGCAAGAAGCATTATCGTCGGTCACCTAACTCACGAAATGAAACTTGATAAAGCGAATCATCTGTCGCGACAGCATCGCATCCTTCTCGTTTCACTCGCATCTTGAGTTGCTATGAGAATTCCGGGGTTTCCAATATGTGATGAGAGAGAAAAAGAAACTTCAGCTCTCCTCGGCGATCTGGTTGCCCAACACAGACTGCAAGTCTTTCAAAACCGCACCTTCGATATCTTTACCATGCAGAGATTCTTTCACTTTATTTTCTTTCAGCCTCCAACGGGGGTGGCTTTTGCTGCGCTCCACTTGCGAATACTTTCTCAGTTTTAGATCGAAGTTGCAACAGTTCAGACACTAAGATTTCCTTTTTTTCTTTTTTTTTCTTTTTTTTCTTTCTTTTGAGGCCGGAAGCAGTGTGGCATTTTCAAGAATTTATTGTTTTGAAAATGTTAAACCCGCTCAAAGCTGTGCTGACGAGCACTCCAGGACACTGAGGATGCCAATGAATCTCTTTCACCATTTCTTGCCCTTGGTGGATAAACAGCAGCTGTGGCGGCACTTCAACGCCATTCCCTGCGGCTCCGCTGGCCAATATCGGCTCCTCCTCCGCATCCCGCTCAAGCGCCAGATCCCAAAGCGTCACCTGGTCGTCCGCCGCGCTGACCGCTAGCACAGACGACTCTGCACTGTGCCACTCTATCGAAGTTACCGGTTTCTTGTGCCATGAAAATGTTGCTGCCGGTGTCGCGGTCGCGTTCACCGACTTGGACGACGACGGTGCTGTTTGCTGTTGTGACATGACACTAGAGGACACCGTACGGAAGTCCCACACACTGAATTCTCCAGAGTCGCTCCCTGAAGCGAGGAGGCGATCGGTCAATCTGTAATTTTTGAGACGATTAAAAAAAAAAAAAAAAACCTTTGGTGTTACCTATTCCACGTGATAACGTTAACATCCGTCGAATGAGCTTTCCAGGCAAGCTGTGCTTTATTTCGCGTCCGCACATCCCAAATCCTTATTGTTCCGTCTGCCGAGCAGCTGGCAAATACGGAGTCCTCTGCAGGTGACCACTGCAAGTCTTCAACCGAAGATTGATGGCCAGTGAACGCCTGAGCGTCCGTTTGAAATGCTGTGTTCGAATGCAGTGTTGTCAAATAAATCTTTCCGTTGACGTCACCAGAGAGCAATCTGTGTAAAAAGAAACTGTTACCAAAATTTTCAATCACTCTAAAGAAACAAGAAACCTGTATTTGTTGTTTAGGGACGACCAGTCCATTGCAAATCCCTCCGCCTTGTTGTGCCGATCAACGGTGTGCAACGGCTTCACACTGTTTGGTGCGGCAACGGTTCCTGGTGTATCCAATGATGCTACAACGCTAGTCAAGTCCCACAAGTAGACTTTTCCATATTCAGACCATGTCGCGACTATATGAGAATCAGGGTGTTGCATCGCGCGTACTCGGTTCACGCCGCCGTTGTGAGGGACCGTCTTGAATTCGAGAACAGGGTCATCATCCAAATCTTCATCTCCAGAGTCCTCGTCCATTTCATCTGTTTGGCAAAGTAAGCTACAGCAATAAAAAAGAAAAGGAATAATCCGACAGAAATGTGCAATGAAATGAATAGTGTAGGTTGGCGTTAGAAAGGATATTAGCCCAAGCTACGTGGAGAACATCGCTGGTTAATATTGCTCCGCGAAACATTCAAGTCATAAGCACACTGCCACGTAATGATTACTTCCTTCAAAGTAAGCCCTGCAGCGGCGACAAAAAAATTGTTTCTGAAAGAGCGAGCACAGGAAATTGCAATAGGTAACAGGAAAAGAATTCAAGGCTAGCATTCTTCTGAGTTACCATCGTTATCGTGTTTAGTGCGGTGAAGATCAGACATCTTCATCACATATATCTTGTTGTCCTTGGCCCGTTCTGCTTGCGAACCAGCCACAATGTAAGCAGTCATGGGAAACTGCATGATGGAAAAAATTAGCAGTTTCTCAAGCATGAACCATCATTCAAAGACACGCACATGTTTTCTGCCAGAGCCCAGCTGATCTCGCAAGACATCGAAGCTTAAGCACGGCCACTCAACATTCATTTGGTGCAGCATTTCGTACGCTGAGTTGTCCGCCACAAGTACCTCTCCATCCTGGAGTTCATCTCCGGGCATATAAACGCGCATGGGCGGATCATCATTATCTTGTTCTACAAATCAACTTGATCGGAAGGGGTACAATAATCAGAAGCCGAGAACCAATGCCTACCCATCTGCACGTCGTTATCGGCATTGTCGCCATCTGCATCGTCATCGTCGTTGTCGATGATGACGTCGCCATCCTCTTCATCGTCTTCGATCTCGTCGACCCAATTGTCCTCGAACGGGCCAATGTCCTGGGTGTCGACAGCAGCATCATTGGGGGCGACGGAATGTGGCAGCTTCTTCGAGCTATCGGTGTGGGAGTAGATGTCGGGCGCGTCACCCTGCTGGAGCCCGCGCTTCTTGGACGAGTTGCTGGACATAACAGAAAAATTAATGAAAAAAAAGAAAAAAACGAAAATACGATAGCATTGTCGTGCAGTTGTTTCGGAACGCTTCCGGCAGTCCCTGCGCATGGTGCGTTGCCGATGGTCACTGTCTCTGTCATAGTACCTACGCATCGCTCTCGTCTCTCATGCATAAAATGAACTTAGATAGACTCAGCGGCCGCCAATGTGGCATAATTTATTCGAATCACTCACGAACACATCTCCCACAACACATTGGAGTAAAAGAAGTTAGAGAACCTTGAATTCTCCATTTCCAAGGGCACTATATCCTTGTTATTGACAGACCCTATAAAAATGAAATTGTGGGTGTGTTGTTTACAACACCAGGTTGGCCACTTACGTACGAGACAACGAACCACACGCTCCCCCTCGTACACAAGATCGATTCCTAGATTCTTGTACATCGCGAGCTTAAGTACCGACTCGTCCGGAGGCGTGTTAGCCTCAGCCTTTTCGGCCAATGTTAATTCTTCCAGTTCCGCCAACAGGGCGCGCCTACGACCATCTAGTCCAGATACTGTCTTTTCGTCCTCGTGTATCTTTTTGACAATCGAAAACTTGTGATCCTCTAAAACCCCAGTTGTCATGTAAACCCCATCTAAAGTCGTGAAATGAAAGCATCTCACCCAACATAGCTACCTTTGCCAGATGAGCGCTGTGGTTAACTACGCGTGCCGCGTCTGCTGTCTCCTTTGCGCGTTTCGCTGCATCCAACTCCCGTGAAAGCTCTGTCTTGCTCGTTAATAAATGGTGCTTTGACAAAAATAAGGCTCTGAAACATGAAAAACTTAACTCTTCAGTGCATTGATTTCATCGTCTAACTGCGCCTTGCGCACGGCGGCGAGACGCTGAGTTGAAGTTTCGATGTCCTTCAAAATGGTGCAGTCTTCGGCCGGATCCATCTGCGCCAGTAGCGGCGCAAGGACCGCCTCGATCTGGATCGCATCCGAGTCGGCGGTAGCTACATCGTCATTGTGGTCGTTCTCGGCTTCAGGGCTTGTCACCATCATTTTCGAACTATAACGAAAAATTGTGTTGAACGCGACTAAAATATAACCGGATGACCACGAACCCTGTCCGGCCACCTCTTGCAGTCGCGTCGCCGCTGCCGCATCAAACCTCCACTGACACGCTATCATCGCCGTCTGAGATGGTGAGTGGCTGCGTGTGTGAGGAATATGACTCGCTTTTGTCCGGTGGTTGTATGAACCCATATCACTTACTTCTCTGCAGCCACACCCCCAGCCGTCACTACGCCACCCGCTGTGGTCTGCCTTGTTCGCGAAGCTTTCTCAGAAGTCTGTGATCGACCATTGGAAGGCTTCGCTGCCTGCCCTTCCAAGCCCAACCACGTCCACCACCGCTACCGCGCGCAACTCCATAGTCTCTGCGCTCAACCGCGTCGAAAGCTCGTCCCAAGTTTCCCACGACGTTTTTGCGCCATCCGCACAAACTCAGCCGCCCTTTGAGAGCAACAGCTCTATCGCCGGGTTTGAGCTCGCGTTGCTGGCACAGCGATGACCGCCCGCCCACACGCGATGAAAAATCAACACATTCTGGAAGCTTCTTATCCTTTTTCCAAATTTTTCTTTCCTTATATTTTTGTGCCAAGGGTGAAGTCCCAAGGAAACGAAAGAAAACGAATTAATCCCTTTCATTTGGTGCTCATTTGTGTAGTGGCGCTTGCAGAGTGTAAATGTAGGAAAGGTCCTCTGGGTCATATCACGACATCTTTCCTGAATGTCTTCACGTCACTGATGTAATACTTGATCCACTTTACTTTTGTCTGCCGTGCCGCCGACCCGAAATCGTCATCTGACCCAAAGAAGACACAGCTGCCACTCAAGCTATTTCCAACACTCGCCTTTGATGCGCCTGAACAAACTTGCGACAATGACCCGTCAGACGGCGTTACTTCCAGTGTGACTGGATCGAATTTCGAAGGAGGTCGTGGCGGCTTCAAAATACTTTTTAGTGGCTTCGTGAGTTTGGAATGTGTTCGATATTTCTCCCGCACGTTCACTGTGTCCACGTCATCTGCAGACGAGGGCTTCACAAATCGCTCCTTGGCCGGACCCTCCAGGAACTCCTTCTTCAAGTCCGCGATCGACATTTTACGGTGCTTTTCCATCACTTCCATGGAGTTGCCGTCCGACTGCTTTGCCGCAACGGCACTTTGATGAATGCTGTCGGGACGTTGCCGGTCGCTCAAACTTGTTCCTCGCCGCAAGTCTGTTCCATCAAATCCAGTTACCCGCACTTGTGGGGAGCATGGCGTACTGTCTGGCGACGGTCGGTTATAACTGGAGGCACACACGTCATCGGAATCTTCTGTATCGCTGCTCGTAAAGGCTCCGCTGTCACTATTCTTGCGAGGATTTATACGACTGATCGTTGCAAGATTCTCCAGAGAATCTTTGGCGAACTTCCGGATGATTTCGGATGCAGTCAATCTGCTGCTGCGTCCTGCAGGAGTGGCAGGCAATATGGTAGCTTCATCAAACGATGCCGAAGACGATGATGACGACGACCGGTTGAACGATGTCGCTATAGGAAACGTTGGCGACGACATCCGCCGCATCTTCGGTGCCTCGTCATTATCGTCACCGCCATGTGCAATTTTCTCAGCGCTTCCTTCACATCCGTTTCCGTGATCTACAGCTGGATCGCTTGCGCTGTCCTCACTGGCCAGGAAATCTAGCGAATCGCGCGGACCCGCTCCTCCGCTACGAAATATTTCTGCTGCCCGCAATTTGCTGCCGATCCGATGAGCTGTGATCGCACTGCTGCTATTGCTGCACCGCGCACTTGCGCACTCCAATGACGATGACGAGCTCCCTGTGGACGATGACGTTGACACTAGCCTGTCGATGGCAGCGCCTAATTTTGTCCGTCAGTTGCAAGATAGAATTACAAGGAATATTTTTCTTGCCTTCCACCGCCAGTAATGAACTCGGTCTGGGAGACAAATTCGAAAGATGGTTCGTTCGTTGCGCATAAGTCAAACTGGACCGTGTCGACCCGGTTGGTGACTCCGCATGCCCATTCTCTCCATTAAAGGCCTGAAGCTCATACCCTGCGTTAACTGCCATAGCAGATCCTTCAAACGATGGGTTGCGATCGACTGTCAAAACGTCTTTGTTTCTTGTTGAAATAATCGCTGGTCCATCCAAAAACTCTTGCTTCAGCTCTTGTAAACTGCGATCTGATATCTGTCAACCAAAGTGGCGCAAACACCACAAAACGTGGAACACACCATCTGACGCGTTGCTTTGTGTCGAAGGCCTACGCAACCCGTTCCAACCGCTGGAATCGACTTCCCCCAACGCCAAAAGCTGTTTGCGGATATCCACGGCTCTAAGCTTCTTGGGCAGCGACGACGACGAATTCGATTTTGACGACGATGCCGACGACTCATCCAGGCTCAGACTGCTGGTCACTGTGTTGTCGATGGAGCTCATCAGCTCGTCTGCCATGCTTCCGTTAATGATTGCAATCTCCGCAACACGTGTGCGCCGCGGCGACGTGACGCTCGCCGTGCTCGTGCGCTCAGTAGGTGCCCATGGTGGGATCTCCGCGCTCGATGCTGATCGTGTAGACGGCGATGACGCCGTTGAGTGCCGGCAATATATGTCATCCATCGAGTCGCGCGCGAGCCGCGTGAGTATCCGCTCGGCCGTCAGCCGCTTCCCCGCCACGCGCCCCTCCTCAGCCGCACTTGCGGTCGAGCTGCGTGCACCCGTACTTGGCACCGACTCCACCAACTGCTGTTGAAGCGCTGCTGTTGGGTACTGCCCGTCCATGTCTGCGTTCGCTTGCCCTCCCTCTGAGAAGCTTTCCATCGGCGAACAATGGGATAATTCCAGTAAAAAATTTCTGCACATTAACAAAACATTTATAATGTTAATTAAACATTATCTTCCCACGGTTCTTTCAAGCATCTTTTGCTTCCCCTTCTGCCTTCGATGGTTCCGGATCCTCTTCGAAATCGTCAACCTCTTTCCATCCGTCAGTGAACATGACTGGCACCGGCCAGATCCTACACAACAAATAATAGGTCCCCGCAGATAAAAACAGACCCACAAAATAAGCCACATAGTAAAACTTGACTACACCATCAGGTGCGACTACCGCACCCATATTGTCGAGGAATCCATAAAAGTTCGGGATGATACCGACAATATACGCAACAAACGCCTGAAGTCCGAAACCATGGAAAAAGTAATACGGGCCGTCTTTCGATTCGCTGAAAAGGTCTGGCATTTTTAGGCACCCGCGTGCAACCAGGTAATAGTTGGCAAGCAACACGCCTGTAATGGACGACAAGAAAATTTGGTACGACGCCAGGAAGCTGATGAACACGATGGCGCTCCCAAGCAGATACCAAGGGTTGATGAGCACAGACACCACAGCGCAGATGAAAAAGCCTGTGCGGATGCTGATGTATTTCGGAAAGAGTCCTGCAAGGTCGTTGCCTGCTGGAATCGAGTTCTCGAAGATGGAGCTGAAAATCGCGCTGTATGCAAACATCGCAGCGATACAGAATGCGCCAAAACGAGTGCCTGGTGTATACCATGTCGTCATTATCATGTCTAGATAGTTCAGTGGGTTCCTTGTGTGCAACTATCAGCTAAAAAAATGTGAACTGTCGCAAGAAAACTAACCAAATCAGCTCCCCGAACACTACTTGACTAGATGCGCAAACAATGTTTCCGACGATGCTCACAATAAGATTCGAAAGAGGGAAACCAATGAGATTGCCGAGAACGACATCATTCTTCTTGGTCGCGTATCTCTGGAAATCCGCAGCGTTGCTCGCGAATGTAGCGCAGTTTGCAGCACCAAGGAAGAAAAATCGGACAATGAGCCAAGTCTTTTCCGAACCGTACACAGTCGAGCCTTGTGATGCGACTGGGCCGATCCCTCCAGAGAGTGTGAGTGTCCAAATCAGCATCGCCAGGGCCGAAATTATGAAGACCTTTGAATTTTCGTCAAAAATTTCAGATCATGTCAAACAGTAGCCCACCACAAGTTTGGCGTAAACAAGACCTTTCATTTTTGGTACTGGAATTACCAAGAAGCACATCGTAATCAGGACAAATAGGGCGAAGCCAATCATTTCTCCAGAAGTCAATGCTGACCCGTCTCCCATTGTATTTGGGATGTCGGCAATACTGGGGAAAATGGCGTGCAGCATAACGTAGATACACTGGCCACCTTGGACTGCATTTACGCCGTTCCACACAATTGACATGACTGCGCGGTTGAATGTCGGCCATAGAGCACCGTAAATTCCAAATGCAGAACGGTTCAATACAGGGAATCTGTGGGGCCAACACATTAGAGAGAGAAACTTCGTTAATTTTGCTCACCCTATATGATACGCCGCACCAGCTCGGCCGTTCAGCACGATGACAAAGGCAATCAGCAGTTGGCCGAAGAATGCACAGGCTGTGGCTTCCCACATGCTCAGCCCAAGTGCTTGAGCCGCGCTTCCTCCATACCAATTACTTATAGTCGCCACCGCCGAAAACCAGAACGTCATGTATGTAACGGAATTCCATGTTCGGTCTTCCTTCTTGATCGGACGCAGGTCGTCATTATCCAACAGAGCGCGAGATCCCTTGAGCTCTTCGGCTCCTTTCGCAACAAGACTAAACACCATTGGTTTTTACCCGCAGGTTCCGTGCAGTCTATTTATTCTGAGACTCATATCGATAAGATTTTTCTTGTTTCTGAAAATCGTATTAATTCCTCCTTACAAAGTTCAATTTTTTTGCCGCAAGCCGGATAAGATCGCGGCTTATCATGACTTCCACCATCAGATACACTCTGCCGGCATCCCGTCTCGACCACGACGAGGCTATTTATCTGACTTATGATCCGAAGCAGCAGCGACCAGCTGAGGAAGTTCCCGTCGAACTGCGAGACGTCCGCGGCGAACTGGACAGCCACGTGCCAGTGTCGCAGCAGCTAGCTCAACGTGGCTTTGCCGTTTCACGCCACGTCAGCGACCATGTGGCGCATCTGGACACTGCAGAAGGCGCGAGGCAGTACATGAACGAAGCAGCAGAGTAAGTACAAGCAAAATCGCATCCCACTGACTGCCGTGTTCAAGAGTTCTGCGCGTTGCCCTAGGATGCACCAGAGTCATTCCGTGGAACTCCGTTAGCCGCAAGAGCGACCCAGCCGTTACTTTGAAGTTCGTCAAGCAACAAACCGGCCCCGAAGAGAACCACGTCCCCGGTGAGCGCGTTCAACCAGTAGCAATTGTTGCCCACGTGGACCAGGACGAGGTGTGGGGTAAGGAGCTCTGCGCGAGAGCCGTCAAAGCACCTATCAACCAGTTCAAACGAGTGCAGATAGTCAATATTTGGAGGCCTTTGACGGGTTTGTTAGGGTGATTCTCGTTTATTGCTCAGAAGCGAATCAGATTTTGTTGCCAATTCCCCTCTTGCCATGCTGGACTTCAAGAAAATTGCGCCAGAGGACCTCTCAAAACACGCGAGCATGTTCGGAGTCGGGATGGATCTGCACTACTCTGCGAATCATGAGTGGAACTACCTGCGCCACCAGACTCCTGGCGAAATAATATTTTTGAAATGTTACGACTCTTGGCAAGGCACAGACGGTAGTGCGCTTTATTGTGGGCACGTTGCTGCCACCCTAGATGATAGCGCAGGCCTTTCACCTGAGTTTGTTGTTCCTCGCGAGTCAATTGAAGTACGTTTGGTGGCTGTCTGGGAATAACAAAATCTTAAGGGGTACCTGTTTTGGCAATTTCCAACCAGGTTTTTCCCCCCAACTTTTACGGCAAAATTTGACTTAGTCATCGTAGACATGACTTTCACTATTAAAGAGGTTTTGATTCTTAAAGAGATTTTGATTGTTATTGAAAAATTTATCCATCCTTATCAAGACATGTCCATCTTTCTGCTTTTTCTGCTGAGCCCCTAACAACATTCTGTGTTATCAATGTCACATGAATGTGTTGCTTGTTACAAATGGTCATTTATGGCATCCAAAATATATTCAGTAGAACATTAGAAGCACCTAATACCTTGAGAGCTCAAAACGATTGAAGAACAGATCACGAATTTTACTTTTGATCCCCAGCCTGAATCTCATCATCAAATATTTGAATCCACGATCTATTGAGAATTTCTGTTCACGCCATCCGATTATGTATTTCTTTCAGAAATCCACATGTTTCTGTTTTGTGCTGAAGTTAACTGAGAATTGGAGAGGCTCTTGTGCCTGACTGGCTTGCTTGTCTGTTTTTACCTTGCAGTAAGAAAGTCTTGTTGATTTTGCAACATTATTTGTCGGTACAAAAATCCAGGAATAAGAATAATGCTGCCGCAACAACTGGAAATTAACTTCTGTGGGACTAGTTCATTTTGCTACGAACCTTTGTTTGTTATTGCCAGTCTCAACGGAAACTTGAATCTTGGTCTTTCACAGTGTTCTATTCTGGGGCTTACCCGCTTGGCTGTTTGGTCCAAACGTAGCAGACTGGCAGCAGGCTTGGTAAATGATTTATTATCGTTTTCTGTTCTCATTTTATTCTTGAGCACGTTTAGAAAGAATGTCAGACGACACACGACCAATAGGTCTTCCATTTGCTTGTGCTTTAGGTCAGATTTGCGGAAGAAAAAGAGTAGCAACAAAAAAAAAAAAAAAAAAAAAAAAAAGGCTATTTTCAAAACGGAATTTTTGGCGCACCCATTCGTCTCAGCCTTACCATCCAAACCTCTGTAACAACAACCGACATCAAAACTCCAAATGACGCAACCATTCGTGGAGGTCTAATACCCAACGGATAACGACTGTCCGAGTACAGGCCGGTTGTCATTGTTGGATCTTGCCCCATTATCCAACTGGCGATCACGAACACAAAACGATACACAATCCAAGTTGAAAAAACAACGGCAAGACTGTTCAAATGTGCATGAGCTCGGACAAATTAACTTCTGATTCGTCACCTCCTTATCATTAGCCGGATATGCGCAGAAATATCTTTCCGGCGAGCGGCCATGACACCCATGATGAAGCAGCAAGCGGCGTAGGAACCCGTCAGAACTACGCCTCCACCTGTGAGCACAAGATCACCGTACTCTGGCGGCATGAAGTTCGTGTGTCCGGTGTTCCAATTCTTCACTTCAAAGCTTTGCGAAATGAATCCACTGTGGTAATAGACAGCATTCAGGACGTGGGATGCCATAAGTGCCAATCCTACAACTGCTGAAATTAGGAAAAGAACAACCGCTGGTGTTCCAATCATCCGGTGGTTTTTTCTGAGGTAAATATGAGGCCATGGGTTCATTCCAAACAGTATAAAACTTCCAGAAACAACTTGGAAGATGAAGCCGAACGACGAAGCAAGCATGATGATCACATGGATGAACTTTGCCGAAACAATTATATCCACAAGGTATCCTCTGAAGGAGTTTCAACCAAAAAGCATATCCATTGACTTACATGTCACGCGCAACAGCTATAAGGCCATAGGCTGTGCTTGGAAGGAAAAAGCATCCAGTGAAGACGGCAGAAGCAATTGCGACTCTTTGAGCGGTGGCCGTTGGTAAGCGTTCGTTCAACGGAACATAAACGATGCTGGTCGTTGCTTGAGAAGAGCCGCTAGATGGTGGATCTCGGGCCGAATGAGGCTCCTTGTTTTTCTTGGACATTGTGAATGGTACAGGAAAAGTTTAGAGTGGTTGACTTAAAACTTAAAAAACATCATTGGAGCAGTTGTCACAATGCATTGCTCGTTATCACCGGCTGCGTGCTTCTTGTCACATTTTCAGTCAAGCAATATCTTCGTCGATGGGGTTTCATGGTATACCCTGAAGTGCGACAAGGATATCAGTCTTTTGCCCCTTCTTAATGAAATAACTGCGGTTCTGAATCGACCCTTCTATTTTGAAGAATTAACAGCCCTGCGAGGAACTCACTCCTGCTCGATGAGAGTATCTGTACATACTCTACCAAGCTCCTGAAAGTCCTTTATTACTCCATTGTGTTTCGGAGAAACCGTTTTAAGTCACGTTTATGTAAAAGCGATCTAATCATCCCACAGATCATATGGGCCGCTTGGTTTTTGATGTTGTTGTGCTCTTCACTGCGCAACTGGCTGGCCTTAATTTTATGGGACGAACGTTGAGCGAGCGAATCAGCATCACCAATTCACTCTTCGTAACATAACGAGCTTGATGCGGGAGTCACCTGAACGAGCTACTACGTCAGGTGCCACGGAATGAACCCAATATCAATTTAACTATTCAAATGTCGCAGTCCAGCAAAGGGCACGATGGCTGCCGCGCGTTTACGCCGCTAATTGCCGTGCACAGGTTTGCTGCTTGCCTCGTGCTGTGGCTGTTGTTGACGAGGATCACGGCAGCGGTGCTGGTCGATTTCCGTCCCATACGCGAGATCACACCCGGTTACTGGCGGACGCCTGCCGCGCTGCTATGAGCGTTCTAGACGGATCTAGCACCAATAGTAATGCGGCGCTCGCCGCAGTCGAGCTGGCAGTGCGCGTGCTCGAACAGAGTCCACTCACCAACGCTGGCTTCGGGTCCAACCTCACCTGCGGCGGCTCCGTTGAAACCGACGCTTGCGTCGCCCTCTCTACTTCTGCGGCAACTAAGACGAATTCGGACGTTTCCGCATGCCTGGACTATTCCGCTATCGCCGCTGCCTCCGGCATCCTGAGCCCCGTAGGAGCCGCCTCTGCACTGTTGCAAGCGAACTTCATAAGCCCCACACTACTGCCACCGGGTGCAAATGCAAGGAGGAGGACAGAGACTTTGCTTGGCCGCGTGAAGCCCGTTATGCTTTCCGGGACTGGTGTCGCCGCATGGCTGCGCGCGCACGGAAGGAGCGATTTGGTTGCGCAAGAAGGCAACGAGAATGCGCTCGTATCTGCCGAAGCCTTACATCGATGGACCAAGATAGCGACCATGGTGAAATCCGCGTCTCAATCTGTTGTCGAAAAAGACGTAAACGACACCGAAGATTCCAACGAATATTCAGAGAGAGAAGACACGGTTGGCGCTGTTGCAATGGACTGCTGCGGAAACATCTGCGCCGCAGTTTCCAGCGGAGGCATCATGTTCAAATATCCTGGTCGTGTAGGGGAAGCTGCCATGTATGGATGTGGTGTATGGGCTCAAGCAGTCGCAAAACCGGAATTTCATAGCTACTTTGGGAAGCGGAATAAAAGTAGTTCGTCCGTTCAAGTGGGCGTCGGGTGTAGTTTATCTGGAACTGGAGAACAAATAATGCGAACGATGCTGGCGCGCCAAATTTCGGAAGCGTTACTGAAATTCGATTCATCGGAGGGACCGAACGAATCGGATAATACCAATGAGTCAAATCCACAAGATTGTGTCGGATCGCAAGGTTGGGCGGACGAAAAGCTCCGACAAGTTCTTCAGATGGAGTTTTGCGAATCGCCTCTCTTAGACGGATATGATATATGTGCTCGCAACGCAGGTGTACTTGCTATTCGTGTTTTTCGGGAAGCAAACGGTGAAAATGGAGATGGTGTAGTTGATACACGCGAAGTCTTGTGTGGACACACTACGGAACACATGGGCGTTGGGTGGATGTCTGCAGGCGAAGAAAAGCCGACTACTATGATTGCGCGACGGCTAGAAGACGGACATGAAGAACCCAGCAAGAAGCGCAGGAGATACGCGCCATCCATTATTGAACAGAGGCCATCATCTGTCAGCGTTATGGGTCGGGTGCTGCGATGAAGGTTGAAAACTTGTGCATATGTTTTCTCCACCATTGTGGCAACAGCGTCGTTCGTTCATTCGACAGAAGGTAGCTGCGGCTGTCGCAGACACCGTTGGCAATTTCGGTGCCGGTATATGCACCCGGATCTTCCGCGTATGCGATCTTGGGTGCGGCGAAGGCACACTGCTCTCGAGTTTAGTCGATGACCTTTCCAACATCAACAGCGTCATAGTTGGTGTTGATGCAAGTAGGACTAAACTCGATATCGCGCACTGTGCGCTACAGCCCACAAAACGTGACAATGACGAGCTGCGCATCGGTGCTCTGACGGTGCATCTCTACGAAGGTAGGCAGCACGTTGGGCTCGTGTAACTCACAGATCCAGGGTCCTTAACCATCAGAGACCCGGAACTGTCCAACTTCGACGTAATTGTTTGCACAGAAGTAATCGAACATCTTGATTCCAGCGATCTCGACGCGTTCCCACAAGTTGTGCTTGGTTACTATGCGCCGCGTCTGCTGATTGTATCAACCCCAAATGCCGAATTCAATGTTAACTTTCCCAATCTTCACTACGGGACACCCGACGCTAAGCTGCGAAACGGCGACCACCGATTTGAATGGACGAGAAAAGAATTTGAATTTTGGGCTTCTGCTGCTGCTGCCATGTTTCATTACAGTGTTACTTTCACCGGAGTCGGTGTCCTACAACACACGGAGGTTGACGCCGGATTTTGTACGCAAATAGCAATATTTTCAAGGGAAGCAGGCAAACACGAAAATGTATTGGGAGAGGAAATGCAATTAGCCCGACAAGCTTCTCAGAAACTTCTGCGACGAAAATCGATAAAGTCCCTTTGGAAACATTCAGAGATCGTTTTTCCTAAATTCAGTGAATCGAGATATCCTGAACAAAAAGTTTTGGAAGAAGTTGTTTCGGCGATGCAAAACATTATCCACAATCGCATAATTTGCGAATTGATGAGCTCTGTGACAAAAAAAACGACGGATAAGCAATTTCAATCGCTGCTACGGCAAAGTTGGCCATCTCCTGGAGAAGCTGAGACCACTATCGAGGAGTTATGGCGTTGTCTACGAGTGAGGCAAGTGTGTGCAGGCGATTTGGTGTATCTCGTCAAATGCCTGAAATCGTCCTCAAAAATTTGTATTGCGATGCATAATGAGATGATGCTTGGGCAAGTTTTTGTGGTCGGATCATTTCCTGCGCCGGCAGGCCTTTCAAATTGGACGTGAATTTGCAAATTTAAATTTTTTGCTTCTTTTAAACAATGAATCAAGAACCCATGGGCTCGCTCCCGACTTCGGCAAACTCAACTTCAACTGATACCTCAGAACCTTTGTTCTTATGGGCATGCCAGGCTGGGCTTGCAGTGATTCTTCCAGGAACCTTGGCGTTGTGGTGGTTTATCATCTTTTTCGATTCACGCGAACGAAGCATTTTGTCCCCGTTCAATATTTGCCTCGCACTGATGAACATTTGCCTTGTTGGTCTCTTTTTAGTTGAAACTACTTGCACATTTTGCCGGTACGGCTCGCAAATGGATGCCTTATTTACCAACGCGTTTTTCGCATCCTATATCTGCTACACCTACATTAGAACGTTGCCCATTCTCAGCGAAAGATATCCAAACTTGTGCAATTATCCCTATGTTGCGATTACGTTAGTGTCTATACTCCACTTCGTCCCTGCGTGTATTCAATCACTTTCGGATTTTGAACTTGTGGGCGATAATGTCCGTCACTTCGGATTACAAATAAGTACCGCGATCAATTCCATGGACATTTCGCTGGATGTTTTCTTCTTGTATATATTTCTCAGCCATCTTCGTCTGCATCGACGAGTTGACACCAACGATCGCCATCTGAGCATCGTGTGCTTCTTCGGCATCATTGGAAATGTCTGCAGTATCTCCAACGTTGCCGTATTAGTTCAGTTCTTTATTTACTACAGCGAAGAATGGTGGGTTGCAGTGCTGGGCTGCCATACAGCTACTTTTGTTGCACTTGCGGCGATGAAAGTTACACTGTACCTGGAATACTCGCGCCGCAAAAAATCTAACGCGCTGCGCGTTCTCCGTGCAAAAACTGTCATTACTGCTGCGCCTGGAAGTGCTCTTGGTGCGTCGTCCCAACTGTGCAGTGCATGATTTGAAGACAAAAATGTGTAATTTTTTTTCTTTCTTTTTCTAAGTCCACAAAATCTTCACTTCTTTTTGGGCTTACCCCATTCGAACTTTTGATCAACGATGTGTTTCAAGACATCATCCAGCGAAACCTCATCCCCTTTCCATACATCCAGTAATAAACTTCGAGCTTGGGCAACATGTGAATCATGTTCTTTAACATGGTAGAACAGATGATTAACGCCAGTCGCATACGCCGCAGCAATCTGAAGATACGCTATCACGGTCGGATTATTCTGAAACTCGCCGCAGCCCCAATCGCCTGTGTGTATAGCGATATCCAGGCTTGTCAGCTTCAGACTTGACGGAAGTGGAGTGTGGTCATGTTCCCTTTCGATTTCGTCGATCTGTAAACACGCCAATACCTCCTTCGACTTCATCACCGCTCCGCGGAAAGCTGTGTAAGCAGTGCGAAAGATTGTTCGCACCTGGTACATCGTGTATGGACCTATTTGCGGGCGACGTGGGTTGGCGAGGCGATCCGGTGCAGACATGCAGATAAAGTTGTTTTCCACACGCGCATCGTGGTCGTGCAATTGCAGGAATGAAAGTTCTGAAATCTGAAGACGATCATCAACGTCCGAAAGCGATTTGAATCCATCTGTGGAAATCGTCGCCAACTTCGGCACACCCATCACCAGTACTGGTGTGCACCGATTCGTGTGGTCACGAGACATCATCGCGAGCTCTTCGTAGCGTAGGTCTGCCTGCAACTTGTCTTTCGGAAGGTAAAAGTGAACTTCATCAATGATGAGAGGCGTCTCTGGTTTTTTAAGGTTTGCAACTAAAGTTTGCTTTCAGACCAGGATTTTCTAATCAAAGACAGAATTCTCACAATAGTTGGTTTTCTTGCGCAAGATTCCTTTCGATGCAAGCTCCTGCAGGCAGTCCTTGACACTTCCCAAAGCTGGATTTTCCAAGGCAGTGACTTCCTCGGAGGCGAACTTCCTCGAATCGTGGAAAGCGTACAATTCGTAGTCCGTGAATGACACGTACCACTCAACCACAAAAGTATCCTGGCAAAAATATCAATATGAGAAAATTCTCAGAGTTCTGACCTCGCTCCTGTTCATTTTTTCGGTATACTCGTTTGTGCGTTTCGAAAATCCAATAACCGATTCGACAATTGTTTCAACGAGTGAGCAAGTGGAGTCAGAAGCTGGCTGGCTCTTCACTTCTTCGTGAACAGTGCAGGGGACCGATAACCTGCCATATCGAACCAGCCCCTTTGCATGAGTGACAATGCCGGAGTATTTGTCCCGGCAGGTATTATGCTTATGCAGTCTCAGCGGTAGGTTCTGTGAAGCCAGCCGGGTCACTCGAATGAAATCATCCTTGTCATATCTCATGAAATTCAAATACTCTGTTAGCAGAGTCACACTAGAAAAGACAAGGTCTTACTCATCTGCGCCTTTCTTTTGAATTTTGTTAAGAAGCTGCAGCTTTGTGGGTTCCATGGATCTGGTTTTTTTGTTGCTAACAGGTTCAGCTTGCTTTTCGCGACGCTCTTGCTCAAATTTTTGGGGATATTGCTCCACAAGAAGGCGTGTCCTCAGCGCTACATCAGCAAGCACATCCGGATTGTCAACGACAATCGGATTAAACAATGCCTTAACAGTAGGATGAGTGCGTTCAATGAGGGCCTTTAATTCCTCGTGCTCTGGACTCTTTGCCTTTCTGGCAAGAGGTACTGGTTCCTGACGGGGCGGTGCGGCCGGCTGCGGGCAACGTTCGGATTCAGACTCTGAGGTAGCAGAATAGGTAGAGATGTAATCGGAAGTGTGTTCGCGCAGTGGCGCCTTTTGTGGCAGCCTCGGCGTCATGAGCATCCACCGATCGGCGACTGGTTGCGTTGATCTGTGGGCGGAGTTTCAATTTGGATTGTCGCACTTCTTCCGTTAGGGTTTTTCATCCACCTGAAACAACCTGAGGCTCCGCTTTCAGTTCGTGTGGTTTGGCCCTTCAACGACAAGTGCAAGCTTCCACTGTACGTTCAGGGTGACTCTTGTTACGAGGGAATTTTTAGTCTCCCGTTTTGTATGCACCAACAAGCAGAGGGGATGCATGAGAGGGTAGCGCAACAAGCTCATGATTCGACGCAATGCTTTCCTCGCAAGTGAACAGAGCACGCGATCATTTTCCATGCTCCATGCCTGCGCCCCATGTTCTATTATTTTTGACAAACTCCAAACAGAGACAAAAGACAAAACACGAAGCACGTGAGCCGGACACGGAACGAGCGTCGCCATGTCGATCGCATCAATAGCACACGCGTAAGGCCGAGAAGCGCAAGTCGCCTGTTTGCGAATTGATGGGTCCCGCATGCAGACGCGTTTTCGGACTGACGCAGACGGGCTCGAAGGACAGTCTTTACTTCGTGGACGAGGGGACGGTGGTGTATCCTGCCGGATGCAACGTTGTCGGTTGGTGTGCCGTAGTCCCTCACAAAGGCATACTCAAAAACCGACCACCACATCACCCAAAATAAGTTGCGGACATCGACCAGAAGCTGCAAAAGTTTATCCACTCGTCAGAGCAGTGCGATGCGGTGACGGCGGTGGCCGTCAGCGCGGACAAGAACATGCTGGCGGTTGCGGAACGCACTGCGGCGCGACCAGCCATCTGCGTGTACGACTCTCGGTCGTTTCGTAAGCGCCGCAGTCTGAATCCGGCGGGCGATGCCGTATCGCGGGTCTGGGAATTTCATGTGCACATTTGAGTGCAATAATACCTCTGTAGGAGTTCGTAAGCATCCAGTTCAGCAGCAACAGCCGGTATCTGATCGCGCAGCTCGGATCACCAGACTGGATCTTGCACTTCTATTTGTGGGAAAAAGGCTCCTTGCTGAGCTCCGTTCCAGTCGCAGTGCCGGATGTAGATTCCAGCAAAGCAGAGAACAACCAAGTGCGCGAGGCCGCGGTCTGTCCGAGCGATGGATGCCTGCTCAGCGTCGTTGGCGACAGATTTCTCCGCACGTATCGATACCTCGAGGGCACCTTGACGCCAAAACGCGAGATCCTGCCAACCGACGAGGTGAAGACGGGATGTTTTCGAAAATCTTGAACCGGCCCTGTTGCAGGAAACATTTCTCTGCCATACATGGCTGCGGGGCGAGACGATTGCGATAGGCACGACACACGGAACCGTCCTTATCGCAGACGCGCATTTCTCCACACGACGCATTGAGATACCAACTGCAACAGCTGCAGTGGGCATTGGATCACCGAAAGGTGGAACCGCAGTGTGTGTGCTGCGGATGACGTCCCGTGGGTTTATTGCGGCGGGCGACTTCGGTGCTGTGGATGTTTTCGAGCGAGAGGCTGAGCAATACGAGCGAACATGTCGTGTGCCACTTCCGGGTGATATAGACGCGATACGAACAATGGCAATAAGTGGAACAGAGGCTAGCCTGATGCTTCAGACGCGAACAAATGCATCGTACAAGCTCAACTTGAGCGACTTGCAAGTGAAAGTAAGAGTCCCAGATCTCGTTAGGTGCACTGATTAAAATTGCACTAGCAACTTGCAGACGTCAAATTGTATCCAGTGATGCCCGCATATCACCACGGTGCAATAACCGGATTAGACGTGTGCACGCGAAAGCCGCTGTTAGTTTCCTGCGCAGCGGACGGTTCCGTACGTCTTTGGAATTACTTGACAGGAGAGTGCGAGCTCTGCCGCTATTTTCCAGAAGACGCATATTGTGTAGCGATGCATCCGTCTGGGCTGTTTGTGCTTGTTGGATTTGGTGATAAGCTGCGCCTAATGAACGTCTTGCTGGATGAGTTTCGTGTGTTCAAAGAGTTCGGAATCCGTGGATGCCGTGAGGTACAAGGATGTTTCTCCCTGATGAATCTTAACTAATTTTTAAAATCAAGGCGAGTTTCGCGAACGGTGGACATTTGTTTGCCGCTGCCCACGGCAATATCATCCAAATATACAACACTTGGACAACAGAAAATGTTTACATTTTGAAGGGTCACAACTCGAAGGTTAGGTCACTGCACTGGACGCCCGACGACATGCTGCTGGTATCGTCAGGCAGCGATGGCGCAGTGTACAGCTGGAATGTTCTTGAATCGAAGCGTGAATCGGAATACATCCTGAAGAACTGCAGCTTCACAAGTGCAGTTTGTTCGTCAGATGGCAAATCCCTTTACGCAGTGGGAAATGATCGTTTGCTGAAGGTAATCCTCGGCGACTTATTGGACAAGCGGGTGATGTTCAATCACATTGCAGGAAATCACGGACTCGGCCGTGTCGGTGCAGATAGAGTCAGCAGATGCGATGACGCAAGTGGCGATATCGCACTCCGGGCGGATGCTCTTTGCAGGTGAGGTACAGCCGGAAGTGTCATGGTTTGAAACATTGTGGCGACGAAAGGCACAACGCGCGGGACGGTGCGCGCAGTGCGGTTCCCGCTCAGTGCGGATTCGGCGGGGTACCATACACACCAGGCACATGCGCGCGGGGCGGTGACACGACTGCGAGTATCGGCGACAGACGCTCATCTGTTTTCGGCCGGAGAAGACGGATGCATATACATGTACAAACTGACGGATCGCCACGGCGCATCGGCGGCGGTTGTGGCTGCGCAGGATGCTGCTGCACGCGTGGGCTTCACGACGGGTATGGGCCCGCAGTCGCTGGTGCATGGGAGCGGTGGTGGTGGCATGGGTTACAGCGACGAGATTCTGATCACAAAGAGCGAGCTCGAGGATATGACTGCAGCAATGGCTGAGATGGGCCGCAGTTTGGAAGAAAGAAAACTGGAGCACGAGTACCAGCTGCGCCTCAAGGATATGACTTTGACAGAACGACTGAAAGAACTCCGCGAGAAGTTTACTCAAGAAATTGAGGCGCTCAAGATTGGGTCAAGTGTCTTGAGGTGAGCATTTGACAAATCTCCTGTTATGAAGCGACTGGCTTCTGTAGAAACGAAAAGGAAAAAGAAGAAAGCAAGCAAGAGGAGGAAATATCTGCCCTAAAAATGCGACATATGAACGAACTTCACGTAATTCTTCTCGGCCTGTTTCTTTTGCGCATCGCGTTACTTAAATCGGTTTCAGGAGCGTGAAGCAAAGTATAATCAGCAACTGATGCATGAGTACGAGAAGTACCAAGCGCTGCAAAGTCGCGTGGCGAACCAGCAGGACCAATGGCAGAAGGCAATGCGTGAGTTCGATGCGGGCACGCACCGTGCTATGACTGCAGTACAGAAGGACGCTGAGGACAAAATGTCCGTAAAGCAGGCCGAGAAAAGCAAAGTAAGGGCACCATTGACTTCGCACCAAAGACGACAACCAAAATTGCGGATTTCTCGAACAGATTATTGCACAATTGCACACTCAGCGACGTGAATGTGACGAAATGGCCCGCCAGAATTCGCAGGATATCGATACTGAAATCACGTTGATCCAAAACCGTTATGAGAAAAAGCTGCGCTCTGAGCGCGATGAGGGTGCGCGTTTGAAAGGAGAGTTGAGTATTGTTTTGATTACTGGCCTTGGCATTGAAAAACTTAAACAAGAAATGGGATCATGCGCAAGAAATTCAATACTCTCACTAAAGAGATTGAAGACAACAAGAGCGAAATCGCGCGACTGCGGGAAGACGAGAGAAAGCTGCGATCTGTGATTGCCATGCTGGACAAAGAAATAGTAACTTTCAAGAAGGAGGTGAGCGAGAATTCAACAGGAACACGAGGATAACACAATACATTTCTAGATGTCTGACCGCGATGAGCTGATACAGGATAAAGAGCGGCGTGTTTATGAGCTGAAGAAGAAAAATCAGGAGCTTGAGAAGTTCAAGTTTGTGTTGGACTTCCGCATCAAGGAGCTGAAAGAACAGGTCGAGCCGCGCGAGACTCAGATTGCGGTGATGACAGAGCAAATCAGTGTGGGTTTTAATTTTTTCACTCCAGTTTCGTTTTTTTTTTTTTGACAGCCTTTTTTCATTTTTCCTTGAATTCATGTTGCAAACAGGCCATCGATAGCGACTTAGCGGAGCAGCACGCGCTAACGCAGGAACGGCAGGCGCAGATATCAGCATTGGCGACCCGGCTCGCGCAGATGCAGGAGCGGCTGGCCGCGGCGGTTGCACGCGTGCGCGCGTGCGTGCGCGTGCTGCGCGGCCTCCGTGTTGACGTCGAGGACAGTGTGCAGTACATCCAGGACCCGCCGGTGCTGCGCGTGAGTGGCCGGTCGAAGTTCATGCTTCTTACTGGCTTTTTCTGACCTTTTTCACGCGGCCCAGAAATGCCTCAAGGCAATGTTCGCAAAGTACTGCGCACGCGACGCGGCCGCGACGCTGGTGCGCGGCGCCGAAGTGGAGCGCGAGGTCCGCGACGAGTATTCGCGACAGACCGCCAGTCTCGCCGAGGGTATTGCCGGCCTGCGTCATGCAATTGCCAAAAGCACGGACGCGTATCGTGCCGACGGTATTGCGAGTATGGTCAGTAACCAAGCGTTGATTGAGTTGAGTATCAGTGGATTTTTGTTTTGTTTTTTTTTTTCTTTTTTGCGGCTCTACCAACCCCGAACCACGCAGAGAGATAAACGTTCTCCGGAAAATGCAAGTGAAGCGTGGCAAGGTGTGTGCCGGACTATTTCTGCCCCCATTCTTCGAATCCGCTGATACTTTCGTTCAGATCCAAGAAGAACGAGCTTTGAAACAGCTCAAAGTCAACAAAAAGAAGGATGCTGTCACAGCCCCGAAAAAAGATCCGCTTCCAAACCTCCCGACAATTGCGTCCGCCCGCGTGTGAGCAGCAGGTTGCTTCGACGCCAACTTCGTTTCAGCACTCTGAGGGAATCCGACATTCATTTACCTTCATCTCCAATCCAACACACGCCCTGGCTCCACGTTCGTATCATTGGATATCCGACTAATGTTTTTCGAACGTGTCTGTCTGTTCTACTGCAGCCTGTTATAATAAACAGAATAAAGTTGTTAAAATTTGACCAATGCGTGCGAAAAATTAACAACGAAAATTTCTTTTAAAATCGACTGTGAAATGAACAAATTCTGAACTGACGGGTAGTCACTTGCAACATGATGGTATTGAAAGGTGTGAAAATCAGCCATACCGTGGTCAGATTTTCCGCGAGGGAAGTGCACAGAGTCAGAAATTGGGGGTAAAATATCTTTCGATCCTTATGTTCACACATGCTATAATGCAATTTCCCCTCATCAAGCGCAAAAAATAAAAGAAAAATAAAAGAAAATAAAAAACATCGAAAAAAAAATGTTCGTACAACGGCACAATAAAAATAGAACAAACCCTCGCAATGTTACAATATAAAACACAAGCCAGATCTTGATTGAAGTTAATTGCGCTGAGTTGTTTGCGTTTGTTGACAATTGCACACGGACGGTGAAGAACTGGCATTTTGGTCTCCGAAAAAGGCATCTGGAGCAACTTCGCGGGCGTTGTGATTTGGATTGCTAATCGACACAAACATATTCAGTAAGCCACTAGCATTTTCAGACGCTACTGTGAAAGACTCGGAAAAATGACCAGTGAAGCTCAAAATTCGTTGGCCAACACTGTCGCTCATCTGATGCACGCTTGCAGTTGCAGCATCGAATCCTCGATATGCGACAACCAGTAATACCCACGCGATACCAGCAGCAAATAGCCCTGGGGCGCAAATGACTGCTGCTATAAAAGCAACCAAAAATACAGCGGGGGTGAATGCACAAATGGCGGACCACTTGATACCAGCCGTTAACATCGGGTGAGTGCGTGCCAGGACGTCGTGCTGAACGGCAACATTATTGAGCATTGGTCGCAAGCGGTTGGAGACGAGAACGCGTACTGCTGGCGAGAGGAAATCGGCGACAGCGGCTGGAAGGTAGAGGTTGTTGAAGTCAGTTGATTGATGTGGGATTGCGTTAGCCTTGATAGACAAAGGTGGGTGCATCGCAGGAGAAGGCGCTGGCGAGGGTGTTTCCTCGACAACCGGTAGCAGGACTGGTGAGAAGGTCCCGGAGGACAGACCGGAGAGGACTGAGAAGCGCAACTTCTCTCTGGCTAAGCCAGGCACGACAGGGCGGGGCGAAGCAATTAACGGAGCTTCCTCGAGTGGTTCTTCACCGACAGATTCTAGTGCCGACTCAGTGTCACCGCTGGGGTGGTTTGAATCTTGCGCGGCCGGCAGCAGCAGTGGCGGCGGGTCGTAGAACTTAGAGTCCACGCGGGGCATTGCCACCTCACCACCAATCTCACGAGTGAAGGAAAAGGGCGCAGAGAATCCGGATCCGGAAGCTGAGAGCAGGGGAGGTCGCGGGGGCCAATTGGTGCGTGGATCGGCGGCGTTGATAGAGTCTTCGTTTGGGGAGCTTGGCACGCCGTCAGGGAGGTCGAGATCCAAGCGCGGCGCCTTGGTGCACATGCCACTCTTTTCAGCGGCGATATCCGACTCGGGAGGGCAGTCGGTGCCGGCCATGGCGTCGTCGAGCGGCAGCAGGCGCTTCGCGGGAAGGCCGTTGGCAACAGCCTCGGGGCCGAGAGGGGCGCGCGCGGCGGCAGCACGGATCGGCACGAGGGGCGGAAGCGCGTCTGGATCCGGCGGAGCGGCGTCGCGGGCAGCGCAGGCCGCGTGGGGCGCGCAGGCGAGGGCGGGCGTGGCAGTCGCGGCCGTCATTGTTTCTTTGGAGCGTGTGAGTGTGCGTTTGTTCCTGTGCAGTTTGTGCACACACACACACACACACACTCTCTCTCTCTCTTTCTCTCTCTCTCCCACTGGACAAACACTATAACAAACACTCTAACAAACACTCTAACAAACTAACAAACACACTCACAGCACACACTGGAAACAACTATGCATTGCTCCCAGACACCAGACAGTCACCGCAGCCATCCACCAACCAGTGTCTGCAGCTCCTGATGTCACCAATTCAAATCCATATACCGCCCTCCTGCCCGGAAACCTTCGGCACCTGAATTTGACATTTTCACAAGAAAATTCAGATTTGTCAAATCAAATTCAATGGCCGAAGCCGCCGCAACCTCCGAGCCGGAGCTCGCGCCGCTGGAGCCGTCGCTGTCGCTGTCATCGCGCCACTCCGTAATGCACGGCTCCACTCCACCGCCGCAACCGTCGCAGGACACGAAGCCAAAGCGCCGTCCCTCACCGACTGTGGGTAGCAATTCTCCCGAACTGCCGCCTCAACTGGCGACCTCCGGTCTTGTTCTGGCTGCCCCGCCGCAGGCTGAGATGCCTTCCTTCTCTCCTCCGCCGGGACCATTCGTGCCATATTACCCTGCGCCACCACCGTACCTGATTCCTGGGCCAAACTTTATATACGACCATCAACAAATCCCGCAATTTGAACCTGTTCCACCGCAACCTGTCGCGGACTCCTCTTTTCGGAAAGATTACCCCGTGATGATTTCTTTCGAGCCACACGGTGTGCTTTACCACACGCCGGCGTCTTTGGAACATGTGTCGGCTGTTTCGAACTCTTATCTTGTGAACAAACAACTTCCTGACGATCCATCCTCGGCAAAACGCCCAAGACGTAAAACGACCTCATGTATGAGCCCATCCCCATACTGCTGTTTGCCAAAGTCTCGTAAACACCGCGTGATCTGCTTTTGGGTCTCCATAACCGTCCTGATAATTCTCGCCATCATAATTGGCGTTTTCTTTCCGAGGTACTCCCTTTTTCTTTTTTTTTTCGTTATTATCCAATATTTAATATTTTCTTTCCCAAGGTACCCGCAAATCAAAATATATGCTATTGACTTGTCAAAGCTGTCTTCGACAAATACTGCCTATTCGTTTACATATTTGAACTCATCGGACAGCCTTAATGGCCTGCGCCTGCAAATGAATCTGACTATGTATATTGGAACCTATAATCCGAATGTCTATGATTTGGATGTAGACTCGATCGCGTTGACGGTTGTTCTGTTTTTCTCATTTTTTCCACATTTTGACAATAAAAATTTTAAACAGGCAAACCTTGTAGCCAACACGTCCGTTTTGGACAACGAACTTGAGACGATACCTCTGACATCATTCAGCACGCTCGTAAATCTTGTCGGCATTGTGACGCCGACGATCCCAAACTACAGCCCAAGCAACTCGTGTCAAATCGGCACGGGCTCGTATGGCGCAATCACGTTCCTGTCAAAGTCTTGGACAAACTACACCATGACGTTTTTGCTGGACTACAGCCCGGACCAGCAGGTCGGGTTCCTGAAAGACCGAATGGTGGAGGAGATTGCGTCGGCGTGCGGCATCACGGACCGCCAAAACTCGACTCGGCCGATGCACGTCGACTACAGCGCGTCGGCCCCTCTGCACGGTACGGCGCTTGTGCCCGTGCAGAGCGGGTCCGTGTCGATTGTGTGCCCGTTCAGTCGCGATGCCATATATGCCGTGCTGCAAAAGGTGGAGGCGGGCGAATCTGTGCAAGCCGCAATTGGACAAGTGTTTGGAAGCGGCGGCAGCGGAGATGCCAGTGCTGGCACGGTGGTGACCGCGCCGACTGCCGCGACAACGACTACAACAACCACGAGCGCTAGTGCCGATGCTACTGCGGCAACGTCCCAAGCCGTCGCTGATCTCGTGGCGACTGACAGCAATGACAGCGCAACTACCGATGCTGCCGCTGCGACTTTCCTTACAACATCCGTTACAGGTATAAATCTTAACATTTTTTCTACCTCTAAAAAAAGTACGAAATGAAAAAAACAAATAACGAAACCTCCAGACGCCACAGCATCCAGTGGAGAAGCGACCACCATAGCAGCCGCTAGCACCTTGACGACAGCGGGGGAAACGACCGTTCCTTCAGTTCCTGTCACCTCTACGATAGCAGCCGACACCACCACCGTACAAACAAGTGCGGCTGTCGCTGCCACTACGACCTCTGCTAGTACTGCATCAGTTGCATGATCAGCTGTGTGAATTGTATTGCCTCATTAGGTGTAGAGAAATAAAAAAATAGACTTAACTGCCTCACAAAAAAAAAAACAAGGCAACTTTCCAAAACGTCCCATTTCCGGTGAACAGCGACTTTCTTAGTCCGATCGAATACCATTACCTGCGTCGCGTATCCTAATCCCCCGCTGCATGCTGAAGTTCTTTCTGAGCAACATCAAGGGGAACAGCACCAATTCTTTGCAAGGCAGCAAGCAGATTTTATTCTCAGACGGGCTGAAAATCAAGCCTTCCTTGATTTCGCTCAGGATCACGCAATCTGTGCACCTGCACATCCCGCCCGTTGAGGTCCGGCACATGCGACATGTCCTGTGGTGTGATAAATATGTACTGGCACGGGGGATCCCCGCTGCGCGCATAGGAAATCATGTTCTGCATGCTAATGGTCCGATTCACCGCGTCCATGAACACGTCAAACTCGTCCAGTGCGCGGAACGGGTTGCCCATAGATTCCCACAGACTCAGCAGCAGACACACCGTCGAAAAGCTCTTCTCGCCACCCGACAGTGTGCGCGGATCCTTGTCCTTGTCCGCGCGCTGAGAGAATCCAAGGTTATGTACATCCACGCGGAGATCAAGCGTCTGCTTGGTGTGATCAACCAGGAGCTTCGCATTGAATCCGCGCTTCTGCATCATCATTGTGAACGTGTTTTTCGCCTTCTTGGTTATCGATCGCTGCAGCGTCTTCCAGTCGTCCACCCGCGCATCGATGGCGATGCTCAGCGTTTCTAGAAGTACCTTGACGGCATCTCTCTCGGCAATCGCATCGTCAAATTGTTTCTTTTTCGCAGCCAAGTTCGAGAGCACTTCTTCGCGGGTTCCCAGGCTGTTTTTCTGAATCAGAGCGTGAACAATCAACTCACGAATGCTCAACTGGCCCAAATTTTCCTTCAACACGGCTTGCTTCCTGGCGACCGCCATACTGAGTTCATGAACAGTCCCATTCGCTTCAATTCGCACGCCGTCTGTCACGCGTGTCGCTTTGGAAATGCTCTCATCGACTTTCTGTTTCATTTGCTGGATACCAGCTTCGAGCTCAAGGATTTTAGTTGTCATTTCGTCCCGTCTAGCAGAGAGTTCCTCCTTCCTTCTGACCATTTTTGCGATTTCCTCTTTAATGTCATTCGTTTCTCTCTGCGAAGTGACTGTGAGCGCGAAGCAAGTTTGAAGGGATTCTCACAGTTTTCTCGACACTCTGTTCTTTGATAACGTCCAGCTGCCTTTTCAAATCCGTTGCTTCCTGCTGCTTGGCAGTAATGTTCTCGTTAATTTTTCGTTTGGCTGTTTGAAATCCTTGAAGTTGAAGAATTTGCCCCTCAATTTCTTTTTCGGCCTCCGCCTTTTTGGATTCATAGATTGCTAACGATGCAGGTTCTTCCTCCTACAGAAAAGCGGATTTTCAGTACACAGAGTATTACAAGCCAGGGAACACAAACAATCAAATCTTCTTCGAGCTTTTTGATGGCGCTCTCAATCCCTACAGAGCGGCTCGTAAGATTTGCTTTCTCGTTCTGAACAAGAGAAATTATTCAACGATAAAAAGAGAAATTATTCAACGATAAAATATCTTAAAACCAAAAAAATACCCTCAAATCCCTAAGTTCGGAGGCAACAGCGCGGGCATTCGCGTCTGCTACCTTAGCTTCGCCATTCAACTCAGAAAGACTCGTTTGCATATGGTGGATGCGGCGGGTCTTCTCCATAATCTCATGCTCAACGTCAACGCCGAGCAAGGGCATGCTGCGGTGGTTGATAAGTCCTGATCGTGTTTGCAAGGCACCGCCGCGACCGCCAATCTGCACGTTGTCGATAGTGTAAACGCTTGATACGTTGCGCGGCATCGAGCGATTGGGTCCACTGGATGCCACGCGGTCACCGTCGGAATTGCTGGGAACAAGCGCAATCTTCTCGATATTACGGTGGATCACCAGCTGCCTCATTACAACTGGGTCTGATATCTGCAATTTTTTTATACCAGTAAATCAGTGTCACACAAACCTCCATTGCGCGGTAAAACGTCAAGATTTCCGGGTCAGGTTCTCCGCCATTCAGATGAAACACTCTACCATCCTGCTTTAAAATCATAAACTTCCTGTGAAGGAGCGATCAGCTTGTTTTTTGGTTGAACAAGAGGATCTCACCCTCCGCAGTCGGCAATCACCCTCTTCAACCGATCTCGATCACTGTCATTGTCAACGACAAAACCCTTCAGCAGTGACCCAAGCACAGCTTCAATCACTCCGCGATATTCAGGCTTACGCAGTTTGATGAACAAACCTTTTGCCAATTCAATCAATTCGAAGACACTTATGAAACTGCTCACCAAGCGGACCGACTGGCTTACTTTTCCACATTCTCCTTTCATCCAAATCTTTAATGGCTTGCAAAACTCTGGCCATTTCCACGCCATAGGCCTGCAAGCGATTATAATCACGATTTTCGAGATTCTTTCTGGCGTTCTGTTCCTCCATCAAATTGCGTTTCAGGCCTTCAACGCGCTCATGATATTCCGCAACAGCTTTTTGAAAAGATATTCGCTTCGAATCCAGCCGATCAATTTGTTCTGTCAACTAGACTGGTTTCAGGATAAATTCACGTGTTGTCGTCCAAACCTCCACGAGTTTACTACTGATTTCCACCTTTTCGTTCTTAAACGTCTCGATTTCTGCAATCTTTCGTTCGCGTGCTTGCCTGGAACAAAGTTCAGAATCTACCATTGCCTGCAAAAGGGAACGTTGTCAACACACCGGTTATCCCTTCCAAGTTTTTTCGTTTCCTCCTCAATCTTTTTATCCATCGCGTCTCGGGTCGCTTCAGCGTTCCTGATATACCTCTGGCACTGCTGCTCATCGCCGTCGAACTTGGCCCGGTCTTCTTTCAGTTGAACAATATCACGCTGTGCCTCCTTGAATCGATTGTTGATGGGTTCGGCTTGCAGTGCAAGCGCGGCAGCATGTTGTGACACCACATCGAGTCGCTCTTGGAGTAGTCTGATGGTTTCCTGGGTTTTGCGAGAATTCAAACTAACAAAACTACAGCTGAACGAAAAAAGACAATCAATTACTACCTCGCACTTCTCAATACTCTCATTGCGCTCATCCAATTTTCTTTGGTTTAACTCCACTTCGTCGCGCTCCTTATGCAATTCACCTTCGGCTTGTTCCACCCAGGCCCACGCGATGCGGTGTTGCAATCGTACAATTTCATCTTCAAGTCCCTCAAAGCGCTTCATCTCTTCAAATCTCTCTGTAGCATTGTCATAGTCTTTTTTCAAATCAGGAATCAGGGCAGTGCGGGCCTTGAAAGATGTTTTTGCCTCTTCGAGGCATTGATTCATGACAAGATGATCTGCGCTAAGAGCGGCGAGTAACGTTCCGTTGCTGAAAAAGTTGTATTTGCTTGAAGGGGTGGAATTCGCGAGAAACTGGCGGGACGTGTCTTGAGTGAGAATAGTGAGCGGATTTGCGATTGATATCGACATATGGTCCAGTATTGCGACAAGTGTGCGTCTAGTGGTGCAGTGAGTCACCCCTGAGGAAATACAATGATAGGTTAGAAAGAAAAAAAATTCGGACAAACCATCAGCGTCCATTATTTTGTAGGATCCCGATCCTTCGCGAGTAATTTTTCTTTCAATAATGATGGTCTGACCATAAATTTCAGGTTTGAACGCATCCGGTCCGTTGTTGTGTATGTGGACAGTCACAGAGCCGGCCCTAAGATTCTGACTGTGAAATCACGAAACAGGAAGCTGAAAACTCCTCACGTTTTGCCTTCCATAACAAGGCTCTTGACACTCTTGGCACGATCCGTCGAATCGGCTTTGCCGCCAAGGCAAATCATAATGCCCGTAAGAATGGCACTTTTCCCGCCTGTGCTTGATCATTTGGTTCCTGCATACCGGGTAAGCAAAAACTCAACTGCCGTTGTGCCCTATGACGAAATTGATGCGAGGACAGAAACTAACTTCTAGCAGTTGGTGGCACATGAACTGGAACAACTGCACGCGTTTGAGGCAACCGGTCAGTGGAGGCATCGCCTGCGAGTTTGGACATTCGTTAGCGGGCTCACGCGACGAAAGGCAGGCACAAGCCTTCACTTCGCTCGCAGTCATCTTTTTAGCGCTCTTGGGTCTGTGCTTCTTTTGTGCAGGTGGGCGGCTCGTTTGGGTATGCGCTGGTATTGGCCTCAACACCGGAGCACCGGCTTCGGCACCCAGGTTGTTGCCGCGGCAATCGCTGTCGTTATTGTCGTCGCCGTCGTCGTCGTCGTCGGATTGGGTTGTGGAGAGTCTCTTCGGCATTAATTTGTTTCCAGGCAGAATCGGACACAAAAACAAGACCATGGGGGATCACAGTAAGTGTATGCGAAAAGATGGAAACCGTACTCCGCGCACTTTTTGGCAACGTCCTCAAACTCAGCATTCCTTTTCCATCTTCTTTCGCTTGCAGTTGTTACAAACCTTCCACAGAAGTGATCGCTGTCAAGATGACACTGCGGATTGCTTTCGCAGGTTCATGCCGCTCATTCGCTGGAATCGACTTTTTCAGACTTACCCGTGCAAATGTACTTCTAACGCGCGCGTAATCCGTGTGTAGCGTTCCAAAGCCGCCAGGAGAACTCATCTGGTGATTCCAGATGCCACAGTGTAGGGAGTGCGCGCGAAGCGATGACCGGCATCAAGGCGGCGATGTCGTTCTTCAGCTGATGCTACATGCTTGGCGACTTGAACACAATTCGATGCTGAGCGCACGAGCGCGGCCTCCTCCGCGTGCCGCCACCTCTGCCGACGACGCCGCCGCCGACGACGCATCCGTCGACACAGCAGGAGCTGCAAGGTCGACTGTGATAGCTATCGCGGATTCGACATCTCCGGCACGGTCCTCATCGTCATTGACCCGAGGAGACAACGCGTCGTCCGAGACTGCCAAAGCCAAGAAGCCGCCACCATCAGGGCGTCCTTGCATCCGGTTGAGTCTCAATCCTCTCGCTAAGGAGTGGACGCCATCAGCATCATCGGCATCTTCGTCCTCCGCTCTATCCTTAGCAATCGCCACCTCTTCCGTAGCCATACCGGCATCCGTGTCCGTGTCCGCCGCACTGCCGCCGCTGCATCCGCGTTTCACGTCCGACTTTGGCCACTTTCCGGCTTCCGCCCCCTTGTCTCCCTTTTCTCCGCACATTCACGCAAACTCTTTTGAGCTCGATAGGAAGCTTTCAATCAGTTCTTTCAGCCACAGTTACGCGTCTTCTCTTCATGAATCGAACAATCCCCAAGATAAGGTCCACTCTTTCACTCTGACTGCTGGAGTGCCTCAGGCCGAAACTGCAGGATCAGTTGGAGTGTCCATCGCTTTGATGACAAATTTCTACAAAGTTACTGTCCCAAAAAAACTTATTGCTTACGTTTACGACGTTCGAATTGCCCCCGAAACTGTAACTAAAGTGAATAGGAGAGTTTTGGACGCGTTTCGTGATGCTGTCCAAATGGCTTCCGCTAAGGGACCGCTGGACTCACCTGCGGGCGAACCGCCCTTTCAATGGCGCGCAGTATACGACGGTGGGAAGCATCGTAAGGGTTTATTATATATCTTTTTTTTTGCTGAAGAACTCGAAATATTAGTGTACTCGCCAACTCTTTTACCTTTCATCAACAACGAAATTTCTGCCCATGTCGACCTCATTGACGAAGACGGAGGACGCCGAAGGTTTTTTCTTCTTTGAACAACCCCACAGCATCTGGAATATGCTTTTTCAGAGTCCAGCGGTTTATCTTGTGCATTGGAAAAACCGGAGAAATCAACATGGACGCCCTAAACAACTATAACAATTCAAGTTCTTCTCCTTACACAGATTCAGCAAAACGCCCCCAAACGCCGCGCGAGGCTATTCAAGTTTTAGAAGCGCTCTTGCGGCACGGACCGGCTTCCATTTTCACTACCATAGGCCGTGGAGGCGGGTCGTTTTACAGCGAGTGTCACAATACGCCCATTGCTAATGGACTCACTGTGCATCAAGGATGGTATCAGAGCGTGAAAATGTCGTTTCGTGAAGTCAAGCTCAACTTGGATGTGTCTGCAACTTCTTTTTATTCTTCTGGTCTGGCAACCAGATATTTCAACAAAAAAAAGACTCACGCAAACAGCAGGACCACTGACGGAAACTGTCATCAAATTTTTCAATAAGACAAATTCTGAACAAATACGGCAACAAATGAACGACTCATATGAACGCAAGAAGCTGGAAAAATTTCTTCGCGATGTGACAATTGAAATCATGTATCGGAGAACTGGCCGCAAGCGTTACAAAATCAAAAGCCTTCTTGAAAAACCTGCTGCACATACACTGATTGTCACTGGCACCGGTCCCGGAAGGATTAAGCAAATTGTGCCAATTACAACCTATTTTCAAGAAGTATATGGTATCGTGCTTCAATATCCGTGGTTACCGTGCGTTGTGTGTGGTTCGCGTGGAGATGTTGTTCTGCCAATGGAAGTTTGCTTTGTTCGGCGAAACCAAAGGCACATTGGAAAATTAAATGACCAGCAATTGGCGGATATTGTGAAATTAACAGCAGTCATTCCGGAACGGCGAAAGGAAAGAGTAATGGACGGAATAAGGTGAAGCAAATTTGAAGAATATTTCTCAACGGATGTTTTCAGACAGCTTCATGCAGTTGGAGGCTCTGAAAATGATATATTGAAAGCATGGGGAGTTGACATTGCTTCTGATATGTCGATTGTTCCGGCGCGTATTCTTCCTCCTCCACCGCTGATGTTTGGGCAAAGTCCAAATTCTTCAGTTTCATTTCGGCAAGCAATAACTCCAGCAGATGGAACATGGCGCATTGGCCGAAGTATACGTCTGGCTGAGCCGGCACCTCCCCTGGTTGCATGGGGTGTGGCAGTGTTTGGAGATCCTGCGAGTTTCCCAGTGCAAACTGTAAGTCTTTTTGTTCGCGGAATTGTTTCGTCGTGTGTAGGGCTTGGGATGGTTGTAAGCGAACGAGCAGTTTCCGATGTTATTGTTTACGCGCCAACTGGAAACAGCCCGGGTGGAGGGCGAATGTCGAGCGAGACCATTGAAGCCACGTTGCGCCTTGCAAGCGAACGCGCGGTGAAAGCAACGAATGGCGGATGGTGCGGACACACGCCTACTTCGGCCGATAGAGACTCTGACTGGGAGTTTGCAGAACTTGTGGGTGGCGTCGTCGGTAACGCAGGAGTTGGAGACGATGTTGGACCGAACTTCGGAGGAATGGTTGGCGTCGATGAATTTGTAACTCGCAATAGCTTCGGATTTGATGGAGTCACATGGGAAGGCGAAGTCGCACAGCTTATCATTTGCATTTTGGCGCAAAAGAACACCGTAAGTTTGCGCCTGCATACAGCCAAATGATATGGATTCGCCACAGGTTTACGAGCAAATTAAACGAATTGCTGAGACAGAAATTGGAATTATGACGCAATGCGTAATTGGAAAGCATGTACATACCACGAAACCGTCTTATTCTCAAAACCTCGCCTTGAAAATAAACGCCAAACTCGGAGGGGTCAATTCCTTTGTTGATCCTGTTCACGATCTTGGAGGGCTTGGATATGCGAATATCCCGACAATAATTATGGGTGCAGACGTAACGCATCCGCAGCACAGTGCTCATGATCCCAGTTCTATCGCAGCTGTTGTTGGCACCATCGATGAACGGTTTGCCTGAAAATTCATCGAGTAGAAATAGCTGACCATAGCTGCGTATCCAGATTCTGCGAGTACCGATCTTCTATCCGCCTACAAAATTCCCGAAGGGAAATCATAACAGAACTTGAAAGTATGACGAGAGAAATTTTCGAATTGTTTAGGGCTAGAAATGGATGCTATCCAACAAGAATTATCTTTTACCGTGATGGTGTGAGTGAGGGATTGCTCAAAGATGTATTTTCCGAGGAAGTCGCCGCAATCCGCCGTGCTTGCGCTGTGTTGGGAATTCGCGGCGCCACTTTGACATTTACTGTTGTTAACAAAAGACATCATGCTCGCTTCTTCCCATCGAGACTTGATTCTGGCGAATCCGACGCGAAAGGAAATATTTTGGCTGGAACAGTTGTGGATTCAGGTGAATTAAATTTTTTTTTTAAAATCTGAAGCCTCTATATAGGCATAACCCATCCGTTCGAATTCGACTTTTTTTTGAATTCTCATCCCGGTATGCAAGGCACAAGCAAAGCAGCTCATTATCATGTTTTGCATGATGAAAACAATTTTGATGCCGATACTTTGCAAGAAATAACTTATAGATTATGCTACAACTTTGCCCGAAGGTAGCCAGAATATCAACCTGCGCTGTTGACACTGATTTACAATTCTTCAATGGCAGCACACGCGCAGTGAGCGTAGTGCCACCGGCGTATTACGCTCATCTTGTCGCTGCTCGCGCGAGATGTTACACTTCAAACCAAAGCAATTGGATTAGCATGAACAGCATGAACAATAACATAAGCATTAACAGCAACAGCAATATAAACGGCAACATCAGTCCAGTGATTGACACCTACCAAATCTCGGGAGCTTACCAAAGCCAACAATACACAACGGGGCGCAGTTACTCAACAGGACTGGCTGCCAATTCACCCATTGATCGCGCATTCTCTTTCTCCGGGTCTCCAGGACTCGCGAGCTCGAGGCTATCCCATTCTCCACATCCAAATCTGTCACGTGGCGTGCAGAGATGGGGAAGCGCACCATCGTCAGCCATTTCATCAGGAAGCGGACCGCAGCCGAGTTTTGGTAAAATCAAGCAGATGTTCATTAGATGAAAATTATCTGAAAAAACACACAGGCCCTCCCAGAACGGGGTCTAATCGCGTCAGGGAGCTTCCACAAGTTCTGCCAAGTCTGCAGGGAACAATGTTTTTCACTTGATGAGTTAGTTGATAAGAGCACCCGTAAAGTATGAGACTATTTATTGTTGGCTGGAAGCCTTGTTGTGTCTGTGCCTTCATTTTCTCCTTGTGTTTTGGGCCTGTGTAAGCGAAGGAGGGTGTCATGAGAGAGAGAGAGCACAATAATGGACAGAATTTATTCTGCTTGGCATATCTTTTTCGCTTAATGTGAATCACTGACCGCTGCCATGACTCAGTCCTTCGTGAGACAAGATAGCGCCTGCCGAAACATAAGATCAACGTGTTTGAACCTTTGCACAAATGGCAACCGGAATTTTCAAGAAAACCGTAGAGTTTTTCAATTCTTGCAAAACCAAAGTTGACTTAAACTGGCTGGAAATCGTTGAATCATCCTTAAAAAGAAAACCTTTTTATGGCGATGAAACTTCGAAAGCCCAAATTCAGTGAAGATTTTTCGAATGGGCGATGCATCGAGGATTGAGTTGACGATCTCTTGTTCGCGATCCAGCACAAAAGCAACCGAGAGATGGGCGGAGCTGCCTCAGCTGCTAAACGTGCGCCGCCAGGTCCCCCGAAGCAGATCGTGGAAGACACTGAGATTTTGAAGACCGCGTCAGTGAAGAAGCAGCGCAGATTCCGCGTAAGCAACGGCTTTGCGATTGGCGACAAATGGCCTCGTCCGCTCGATCCAGACGTGCTCGCAGAAGATGGCTGGAATGTTTTACTCGGCAGGGATAGACAGTTGAAACTTCCAGATTCATTGGCTGTTGAACAGGTACTTTATTCACCCAGAGACCCATACATGACCAGACATTATTCTTAAGCTCATAAGATGCAAAGAAAGTGCCGCAAATTGCGTAGGCTACACGGACACGGTGTTACGACTCTCAGAGTTTCTTGCGGGTGGTGATCAAAAATCCGAACCATGTCCGGTAATGTGCTTGACGGGTGCAGCATCTTCCGGAGTGTCGACAGTTATTGCCAAAGCTATTCTGGCAAGCGCTCCTCGATTGGAAAGTGCGAACGTTACGTTGGTTTACAGGGAAATTGACGCGAGCATTTCTACTGCGCAGCTCGTCATTTCGTCGATAAAGGAACAAGTTGGTGCGCCAATCGAAAGCATGCGGGAAGTGCTCGCAGCGGGCACGCGGGATAATCCGCTTGTCTTGGTGCTGGATGGATTGAACCATCTAACCGATAATTTATGTGATGCCAGCTTAGAATGGCTAATACCTGCGCTCAGAGATTGCACCAATCGATTCACTCGTGTATTGCTATCGACGACTCCTTATCCGTATTCTCCAGTCGAACTGTCACTTTGCCGCTCTCTCGCATCGTGTACTGTTATTCCGCTTCCCAGTCTGACGATTCCCGAAGCTGTTTCATTTCTTGAGGGATTATATGCGCAAAGCAAAATGGAATCGCTTGATGTTAGCGTGTCGGCGGAAGTTTTGAAATCATTGCAGCTCGCTGCCACTGCAGAATTTGGCGGTATAACGCCCTGTTATCTTAAACTCCTCGTATCAGGAATTCTTTATCCGCATTCGCAGTCAAAGCCTGGATGCGAAATCCTTCCCGATCCTATCCCTGCGTCAACACATGAAGCATTTGAGGTTTATTTGTCAATGCTGGAGCACACTTTTCCCATGGAGGCACCTGCGACGAGTATTCATTCACGTCCGTCGAAAAGCGAGGTTGATGCCCGGCGGAATATGACGTCGAATATCCTGTCGGTCATAACATTAAGCCGATACAAGCGCGGACTAACTGTCCCAGAGCTGGCGCAGCTAATGCCACCTAGCACACATGCACAAAGTGGGCCAAAGCCGGTGGTATCGGTGGAAAAAGTATTATCTGGTCTTGCTTCAGAAACGGTTGAGCTTGACTCGCACCTTCGCGCGAAAAATGATGGTCGATGGGACTGGACGCATAGTGTGGCACGAGTAGTTGCTGGATATCGATATCATGGACTGACGAAGCCCAGTGATGCATACGGCACAGGTAATCCGGACGACTCAACACGATTTCTTGCTTCCTCCTATTCCAACATGCTGGCTGCGCAAAAACGGTCGCATGCAGTAGTATCTGCCGTTTGCGCAAAAGAGCAAGCCTACTTGTACTGTGTGGCTCAAAAGAAGAACGACTTGCTCGACGTTGTTCTGGATATTCGATTTTTAACGTCAATGATAAAAGCCTGGGGCGGATCTTCTGGCTGTTTACACTGGCTTCAAATTTTCCGCCGCTTTGCCTTGGTCGAGCGCGGAGCCGGAATTTTCTTAAGAAGGGATCGTATGGATGAGTTCGAGGCTGTCATATACCTGATGGGCCGCTTTGGCGACCTTTTCGACGTCGGAGCCAGGGAACAAAAGATCGATATCGTACTCAAACAACTTATATACAGCGATACTCCTGAACATCATGCTGCATTGAGAATATTGGATACGTTCTTCAGCAGGTTATCAAAGAAAGATGATCAAGAAAAAGTAAATCAAGGACGAATAACCAGGCAAAACTCCGCAAACTCAGTCATTCAAATGAAGACAATGGTTGCGGATGAGACATACTGGCTGTTCGAACAATGCAGAGATTGCAAAGTTGACGCGTTAGGGCAAGACCCGATAGGTCTTGTGTGTCCATCAGGTTCCCCGGTGACGCTTTTCGTTACGTCCGCTGATGGGCGATTTATCGTAGCTCTGGTTGGCTCCAACCAAATTCGCACGTTTGAGGGAGTGCCTTTTCGAGGTCTGTCCAATTCGATGATGTTCTGCAAACTAAGCTCGTAATTTCAGAGCTCTGGACCCACATTACTGACGAGTCTATTTCAGCAATCGCCGTATCTCCGAGCGGTAAATTGACAGCGCTTGCGACTTATTCGAGGATTGTTCTTTTTAAGACCGGTACTGGATCAAAATTTGTCACAATATCAACCCTTGACGACGGCTTGAGCATAATCCCAAACGATCCGTCTCTTCCACCTTTCAAAAACATTAGCATTACACACATGAAATTCTTGGATGAGTCAAGTCTTCTTATTTCATCACAAGTAGGACTGATATATTGTTGGAGGGTTTCCCAATTCTGGACAAGTGCACAATGCTTCAAAGCTCCAGAAATTGAGATTCAGCAAGAAGCGAATGTGATAACAACGAAATTCAGCGTTTCTGCAGACGGGTTCACAGCAGTTTGGTGGATGACTATGGATCATAATGGTTCATCAGAGTCCCTCAAGCAAACAACAAAGCTGGCAGTGTATGACATGAGCCTGGAGACACCATCAAACGCTTTGAGTCAGCGAGTGGTTCTTGAAGTGCCTTCAGTGACAGCGCCGGTTGAATTCGACATCGTGGAATCCCTCATTGTTGTCGTGGAAGACGACTCGCTTTACTGCATCGACGCGAAAACCGGTAATTTACAGTGGTCTCTTACGTCTCTGAATGCTGGTTTGACCGGAGATTGGGTGAACGTGTGCTTCTTTAAAGACCTTGATAATGAAGAAGCTGTAGTAGGTGTCACCGCCGATGGTTGGGCGGTCGATGTGACTAAAGGGTATGTGCGCTGGCGGATGTATCTAGGGCTTAATGAAGGCGACTCTGTCACTGGAGCAAAGGCATTGAACGGTCACATACCCAAACAAAAGTACAACCATCAGAGGAATCAACTTTCTTACGGACAACACATCGTATTTTCCACGAAAAGAGGGGGGTTATTTTCGGTTCCAATTTATCAATTTGCGCTTGGACTGAAACAGCCAGCCTTATTAAGTCCCGTAATTGAACGAGTAGTGAGTGTCAGCTGTGACTGTGTGGATGCAGAAACTGTTTCCGCAGACTCGAAGAATGTACTTCACATATCAAGCGCGCAACAAATCAAAGCCGTGAACGATGACGAGACAATACTGAAAGTTTCAATAGTAAATTCTGTAATTGTCGTTGTGACCAGCAAAGGTGTGCTGGTTTATCCGAAGTACGATTCCGCAAACACCGAAGAACAATGCAGTGCACTTTTAAGCACGCCCAAGATGTATACGCATTCATGCAAAATTCTACTGGGTAAGGCAGTTGCCGTCGGTCTGGAAGATTCACCATCAACTTCTCTCCTGGTTTTGGATGAACGAAACTTCATTACTGTGTTGTCAATCGATCCAGATCCAGCAGTTATGCATTCGTTCGAAAGCGATTTTCACGAATCAGACCCGGCGGCAATTTTAATTCCTGGGATTGTGAAAACTCTTGACCAAGCTGGTGCTGAGCTCTCCATTCTGAAGAAAACATATGCTGCATCAAAAAGAGGACGAATCGCATCTTTCAGCATCCCAGATCTTCCTCGTCCCGAAAATTCCGAGAGCTCCATAATAGATGCCAAGGCTAACGTAATCTTGTCAGAAAATATATTTTTGGAATCTGGATGCATTTTTGGAGTTCCTGGAATAAGGAGTCCTGAAGTAACTTGTGCAGAGGCTTCTTTGCAGACGTTATGTGTCGGAGATTCACTCGGAAACGTCCTAATTGCTAGGATTGGCGACACTGATGTGACTGAGGGATCGACTCTAACAAATGGACTCAAGGTTCATCATTCCAAGCAGTGTTTTCCTATTGTAGCAGTTAAGTGGCTGACAATATCCGAACTGTTGTCAGTCGATTCAACCGGCGTGGTGCTCGTTTGGAGGCTAGATTTTGAAGAGGAGAAGGCATTTATGATAGGAGCGGTAGATGGTTGTGGCAGTGGTGTTCCAACATGTGTGGACAGGGTTATGACCGCCCGAAACGATTCGGGGGAAGAAACAGAATTCCGTCTGTGCATAGGTACTTTGGATGGACGAGTCAATGAACTTGTTCTAAAACGCTCCGATACTACCGATGAGGACCGAGACCCCGATAGCGTGAAATAAAACTGAATCAGAATCCAATTAGCCAAAGTGCAGCAAAATCGGCCTGCGCGAACGTGGCCAAAAAAGGAAGAAAAAAATGACCACAATCGCGAAAGAATTCATGTTTGTCCGATTTTAATTGTTATTAAACTAAGATATGCGGAATGATCTGCGGTTTTATTTCGTAAAGGCGAATAAAAAAAAAGCCCACTGTGGAACGTCATTTCAATAGTCCCACTTTTGTTGATGCTGGCTAATTGAAGGGAATGACTTTGGAGGTTCAAGCTGTTGTTGTAATTGACGTTGCGGCAGAAACATCCCCTGTTGTTGATATGTGCTCATCGGCCCAGGACCCCTTCTGGATTTCCGATGTTGAAAACTGCCGGACTTTCGAAACTCCCTCAAGATTTCCGCAAATGATTGTTCCCGCACAAAATACTTCAAGGATGGATGGAACGATGGCCTCTGGAAAACAGTGTACTGCTCAGAATCAGGAAGCACATTCGGGAATTTATGAGTCATTTTCAGAACATCGGCCGATGTATAGTACGAAATTACACGATATCGGTATCCATTAGATCCGTACATTGTTATGCTCCGTTTGGTGAGTCCTGGTTAGGTTATATGCAAAAATATTAGTTCTTGAACCATCGATGCCCCTTACCCCTTACCATCCGACAAAATCTGAGTGCCAGGTTTGAGTGTGCTTTCGGAGAACACCGGCTCTACCCCAGGTATGCGCAAAGCAGTTTCATTCGTAGACTGCTCTGGTGGCAATTCGCTGATGTCCGTTACTTGGCTGTAAGAAACTTAGATGGGCGAACTCAACCATTCTCACCGATAAAGAAGAAATGGACCGTAAGATCGCGAAGGTGACCACTGGCGTCCATCCTTTTCTTCCATTCAGTAATCAAATCCGGAGCGTCACTCACCTTCCATCGTTTTACAAAGCGGGACGTCTCTTCCAACACATAAACAGAGCCGCTACGAACTCGGAGCCGAGCCATGTCCACGGAGCTTCCAGAAAACGATGAAATGATGTTGGCGATTGTTGCTTGAATCAGCACAAGAGCATCCGTTTCATCTTCGACAAATCCGAAGTAGGACTCGCCGCCAACTAGTTCATCTTTATACTCAATGCACTTGCCGGCTGAAGGATTTTTGAGTGTGTTTCCATCCGACGAGGAGGCGGTCCCGCTGCCGGGTATCTGTTCACTGCGCGGAAGCAATTCAGATTCTCCACCCGCCGGCCAAGACCAGCCGAATGAAGGCCGCGAATCAGAGACCGACGCCGACGGCAACGCCACAACCGATGCCCCAGCCGACGCGCTGCCGGCTGCATACAATAAAAAATTTTCCATGTTGTACCAAGACAAACCTTCACTTCGTTCGTCGGATGATCCCGCACTATCAGAGTTGTCGTTAACTAAAGACCGTATCGAGTTGTCAAAAATCCGTGGGTGTGTTCGCAACTGCTTCCGTAGCTGTGGCCCAAGGCTCGGATTGGCAGGCCAATTGGTGGTTTCGGTCGCGGTCGAAAGCTGTACATTGTCTAAAGACGTAGACGTCAGATAGGAGTTACGTCTAACCACCGTTTCCCACCTTTGTCTTCATTTTCCTCCGAAAAGGTGACTCGATTTTTCTCCAGCACCCATGACCTGTTGATATCCACTTCCGCACTCGGATATTGCGTTTTGGAACCAATTTTTTGTAACTCTGAAAGTTAGGAGTTAAAAAATAAGGGAAAAATAGAACTTAGAGACTTGCTCTTTCTGCGACTTTCGGCTTACGTTGATTTGGGGAATTCAAAGAGGCAGGTATGGATGTTTCTGTCGATACGGATATTAAACTCTGGTCGGTGATTTGCCGTCCACGACTGCCATTGGGCAGATTGCTTGCGAGTGGAACAGTTTCGCTCATTTATGGATTCTCCTTCTGTTCTACTAACTTGTGTGTGGGGAGGAGCGGAATGTTCACTGCGGGAATGAACCTGACAAGGGTGCAGTCGCAAGTATGTTCAAGGTGATTGGTTCGCTGATGCAAAAGGCAGCACGTACGCGAGGAAGAAGAAGCTGATATGGGCCGGCACGGGCAACGGCTGGTGCAGTCGCAGTGTTGCGGAAAAGGCGGGATCTGCAGTCAGCACGAAAATGTTATTATCATTCATCAGTTGGAAGAATTTGACGACGCGTATTGATCATTAGCCCTCCTTCGCATGCTGTGTGCCCCGCGAACAAGCCCATGTCTGATTCGACTGTCGGGCAACTTTGAAATTTTTTGAGATGGGATAAAGTGAATAAATGCACTCTGCCAACGACAAAAGCTTCCTCAGTCTCCCAAGTTGAGTGAACTTCTTCCAGGGATCGCACGTCTGTCCTATTTTCAAAAGGCCTTCTGTTGAAAATAAACTTAGTGTCAGCCATGTGATATCCAGCAACCAGAGTCTTCGTTGGATGAATACTGACCCAAGTTTATTCGCTTAACATCAAGGCCATGAAATTCGTGCGCATAACGTTGTGAAGTAAGGTTTCTTATATCAGACTCCCGTTCGAAGCAGTTGTAAATCCATTCAACTCAAGAACACTGTTTGCGCAGCTCATTTAGCAAGAAATCATTCTAGTGCTTTGTGGCGACTTCGAGGGACTTGGTCTGAACCTCAATCGTTCAGCACTGTATTTGACCGTATTGAACTTTGAAAAACATCCGGTCACTACTGGTCCCTTTGTTCGCACAACCCTTTGCGCCTCATAGACATTGCAACAGGCGGTTCAATGTTCTTATCACGCCAAAGCACACTCAGAATCCGAGGTTGAGTCAGATTACTTGGATGCGGTGGATGCACTCGCAAGTAAGTGAACACACACCCGAAATGTAATCGTTAGCGAACGAAGTTGTCATTGCTGTATGTCTAGCATTCGAAGCTTTCCACACTATCTGCTCACCGAATGACAATTTCGGATATAGTTTCAGAACAAAAACCCCTCCTCCCAGTCGGCTTTTTGTGAAGCTTCACCGACTGGATCCAATGACCTCCGGATGTTGATTCAAAAGCAAGAAGGAGTACATTCGCAACATACACAGAAAAACTGCACGCACTGTTCATTCGGTGTGCTTAATTTCGATGATACGAGTCCGGATCGACAGCAACACTTCTCGTATTATGATCCAATAATACAATTTCAACCGCCAAAACAACCTCTATTTTAATGAGCAGTTGGATGTCCTACGTGCAATTATTCATGGATGTCAACCATAAATCGTGCATTTGCAATCAGGCATTCTGGCCAACCGTCAACATGAGCCTTCGTCCAGACCATTAATTATCGGCCGTTTTTAAGTTTGGAAGTATTGGGAGGTAATTGTGTAAATAAGTGAACGGCTTCGTAGAAATTATTCAACGATCATGGCTTCGTCTCTCCAGGATCATGAGACTGAGCCTTCGCAAGCGGAAATGTCACTTGAATTGATGTGGGAGTTCTGACAATCATCAGACACACTGCAACGAACAAAATACGAAGAAAAACCTTCACAGTAGTCAGTGCGGATACCAGCACGCGCGTCGTTGGAAATCTGCAGCTATCGAGTCAAAAGCTCAAGTTAATTATCGTTCAGGAGCCGTTGTCGTTCAAGTTGTTCCCTTCACAGACAGGCGAATTCCTTTTACGATATCCACACGGTCACATTCTTGCGAACCATTCTCGGAGATTAACCACACCGGTCGGCGAAAGGAGGAGGTAATACCATAGGTGTGTTGTTTGGTTCATTTTTTTTTTTGAACTTTTTACCAAATTTTTTGAGTCCTGGTCTGGAACTTTGACATATTTTCCCCAGTGCTCAAACTCGATGCCCTTTTAAATTTCTTAATGCTGATCGGCGAAGTCGACCTGTTCTGAAAATACCGTTGCGAATTAAGAATCGTCCGTGTTTTCTTTTGTATGACCTACTCCTGTGAGACATTTTCTTGATGTGTAACATGCCAAAAATAAGCCAAGAATGTAGCTTCGGTGAGAAATAAATTAACATACGGACACCGGTTTTTTTCCCCGATAAATCGTACGGCTCGATCAGAAGATCTTTGTTAAACTGGAGTGTTCGCAAGATTCAACCCGCAGCCCTTTAGAAACAAGATCTTTGACCTGCGGGATGCTGAAATGAATTTATGAGGTGAGAATACAAACTTAAAGGTAGAAAGTGGTAAAGATGCCTTCGCTTATGCTTTTGGTGGCGCTTGGCTGTCCAATATAGAGGGCTTGAGAATATTAATATCCTTTTTTTGATCCCTATCTGTTGCAAGATGAGACGGAGAGTTTGGGTTTTCTTTTGAAGTGTTCCACGTCTGTATTTTATCAAGAGCGCAGCGTTCCGTGGAAGATTTTTGCGACTGGCGGCACAAGCATCCGGAATCAGAATTTAGCAGCGGTATACTGTTCCATTTTGGACCCATTTTTTTTCAAATTCTTTTTATTTTGCTATTCTCAAGTTCTTTCATCGCGCATATCACGGATTCTGGTCCGGAAGGCAAGCACCGGAAAAATTGGCAGGAACAGCCAGTGGATATCCTGAGGGAGGATAATTGATTGTCTGGCGATGCCAATGCGTTCGGAAATACTTGTCGGCCTTGTCCGCAGTTTGAAGAGCTTCTGGAATCATATAAACCGGCTGATACTGTTGGGTGAAGTCTTGTGCTGCCCGAGTTATTTGAAGGTTCTTCTCAGTCCTCCTTTTTGTTCTGCGATGTTCGAACGCGCTGGACTTCCGAAACTCCCTCAAAATGTTCCTGAATAATCGGTCTCGTGTTAAGTGTACGAATGATGGTTGCAATGAAGGTCTTTCCAGGATATTGGCTGTGTTTGCTGGTGAAATATTGTCTGTAGCCCTGTCAGACATCCTCATCACATCCGCTGACTTATAATACGAAATCACACGATATCGGCAGCCATCAGATCCGGTCATTGCAGCGCTACGCTTCGTCAAACCTGTTACGGGTAGTAACTTCAAGAAAGAAATGCAAAAGGAAACCGACCATCAGCCAATATCTGCGTCCCTGGTTTCAAAGAACCCTCAGAAAACACTGGTTCGACACCGGGAATATGAAGACCACTTTCAACGAAGGGGTCGCCTTCGGATCCATTTTTGTCAGACGTGGTTTGCCTGTTTGGTTTATTCTTAAAAATTAGTTACACACCTGTCGAGAAAACAATCACACCGATAAAGAAGAAATGGCCCGTAAGATCGAGATGGAGACCACCGAAGACCGTCCTTCACGAATATTAGTCGACGAGTTTGCGTATGAGACTTTCTTAAGCACCTTCCACCGTTTGACATAGCGCGATGTTTCTGGTAGGACGAAGACAGAGCCGCTCCGAACTCGAAGCTGAGCCATGTCTAGAGAGCTTCCGCAAAAACAGGCAACCTTATTAGTTATGGCGGCCTCTATCAGGACCAGAACGTCGGTTTCATCTTCAACAAATCCAAAGTACGATTCGCAATGAATTAAATCCGTAGTAGTGAGCTCATATTTTTCGTAACTTGATGAGCCTCGGTTGGGGCAAATTGTCGCACTTTTGGAGTATGCTTGGGATGCAATATTTGGGACATTCGAAGAAGTTGACACGCCTTCACCAAGTATGTTCAGAAAGTGGGGAGAAAGGATGGCTTACTTCTCTTATCAATGCAGTCCTCGATGACCTGTACTTTCCAAGTTCTTAACTCTGGGAAACGTTTTTATGTTGCACTTTCTTAAGCTTTCCGTGACGCACCTTCCAATGTTGACGAAAATGGTGGAAGATACCCAGCGTTCTCCCTGGAAATTGGCTGGTTTTTTCCTGCGCAGAAACCGTGCGAGTCAATATCGTAGTGATGACCGTCGTCAACAAGAGCTCCGCCACAGGTTGGACAATCGTTTAACAGCGATCGAACGGAATTGTCGAAATATCGGATGGCATTTTCAGCACGAACAATACTACTGTCTTGAGCTTCGATATTATTGTTGCGGTATCTCTTTCGAATGGTCGAATGTTCTCGATTTTTTTCTGAAGGGTCTTGAGTGACCAACGTTTGAAGTTCGGAGCTCTCGTCGAAGATAGTTACTCCTGCGTGTATTTCGTGTTCTGAAGGCTTTCCTGAGTGTCTGTCGTTCTTGTTATGGCTTCTCTCGATTTCGCAGACAACGTTTTCAGCGTCAGATCGTGGTTTGATCATTATTGTTCCTAAGGACAGTTTAAGTAATGCAGGTTTTGCAGCAAAGAGGGTGTCTTGGATTGGAGCTCTCAACCAGCCAATCATCCAAGTCATGAATACCTGATGTTTGCTTCTGCGTATCTCTGAGGTCAAAATATTCTGCTGGTACTCGTAATATTGAAAAGTTGTTGCGTTCATGAACTTGGGAGGGAGAACTTGGCACTGGATGTTCTTGCACACCGACGGCTTCGGATACTTCCCATCTTTTTGTTAAGTTGATGTCGGTGACTTGGATCCTGTTCAGAATTGGGATCTTGACTTGCACTGTTCGCCTTTGTAAGTACACACGCCGCAACACCGTTTGCAGCACAGTGCCGTATCAACCTAACCATTTGATGCGAAATTGGACTTCATCTGAGTCGCGGTGGGAGGCGCAGACATGTCGCCGTGGAGATCAGCACAATGAATAAGGAAAAATTCAACGCGGACTTTTTGTGTTTTTCTTTGTTTTTTTCTTTCATGGCCTCGCCCTAGTGGTTTGAAAGCTGCTGTTGCGTGCTGACAGAGTCCATACAGGCGTTGACTGTCTGAGGGTCGGCGCGGAAATTTTTGAAAGAGTTTTTCCAGAGTTTTCTGGAACCAGGAACCGTCAAACAGAACGAATCTGCTCGCATCGCACCGGCGGGTCACTTTGATGCTCTCTGAGCTGCTACTGGTGGTCCGGATGTTCTGATCATCGTTTCCCTCAGCAGCCATTTCGGGATCGGAGCCTACGATTGAGAACTTTCTAGTGAAGTTTCACCCATTGCATCTTGCATCGCTACCCCGAGAACCCCAAATTACCATGACATTGCAACCAGATCGAAAAACCATGGCCTAATATCATATTCAAGAGGATCGCATGAAGGTTCTGCGGAAAAAAACCATCTTAAGTTTGACGATATCCGTTTCGTCGTTCAAATGCGGGGAGAGTGTTACGGATAATTCGGGGAAGGGTTATTGCTGCTCAAACCGCGATGCTCAAACCGCGATACACCCTATTAGGAACTTCAATTGTAGTTCCAATGAGATCCATTCGACTTCTAACACGTTGGTTGCAGAATCCCTTGATCCAAAAACGAAGATAACTTTGAGCAAACTACTGTCCTCCCGTAAGTAGAATTGCAGGCGATCTTAGCTGTAACTGCGGCTTGCTCCATCCGACAAAATCTTCGTTAAAAGTACGTGAGGAAAGGATTTGGCATAGAAAAAGAACCCAGAAAAAAATGCTAAAGGTTGAGAGCTGTTGAAACCAGCTAACGGGCAGTTAATGACATTTAGATGTGCTGGTTGCATTTTAGTCGTGATTGGATCTTTGGTAAACTCATTCGCAAAACTCGGAGCACAAATCAGTTGCCTGTCCAATCTTCAAGCCGAGCTTTCACAGAATGACTTGAATTGTGAGCTTGACACTCCGCCAACTTGTTAAAGAGGTACAAACAATTGCTTTTGATATCGTCATAATTCAGCGATGCAACCCTTGAGAACCTTTGTCAGAAACGCATTTACAAAAGCATAGCAGCCTAGTTCGACCATTTTTCAGTGTTGGTTTTCTCGGTATGGTGATTGAGTTCCGGCCGACAACCGTGCGCGAAAGCATTGTGTACGAAAGAGAACAAAACGGAAAGAAAAGAAAGCGTAGCAATATTTCCGATATTGCGTGTGTGCTTGAGGTCGGCGACGAACGAGTGCATTCAAGGTAAAGTGCAAACACGCTACGTCATCATGTAAGTCCTCACATTTTGGTGGATGGCACAAAGCAGGTACTTGACGAAGAACTAAAAGTGAAAGCTATCTCGTACCGTGGAAGACAATGCTTCGCAGCGAAGTTGGTTGGGTGCCACGTGCGGATGCGTCAATGCAAGAATACAACCATGCCGGCGAGCCAGTGCGCTCATACCTGCATTCATACGCCTATCCATCCCGCAAGAAATCGTCTGCATAAACATGTATGTTTGCGAATGTGGATTGAATAAAAAAACACATTTTGCTCCAACGTTCACGGTGAGTGTTCTATACCTTGGCATCTGTCCTTCCCGCCACCGCCATCTCCGCAGCCCATCCAGTCAGACAATACCTTCTGTGTATCGCGCAGCGCAGACTGCGTCCTGTTTCCATATCTGACGAACCTTTCACTTGGGCACTTCGAAATCCCTGATTCCCAGGCAAATCGCCGTCTCGTCTGCAAGCTAAGATGCAAACAATCAAGTGTGTCGTGGTCGGCGATGGTGCAGTCGGGAAGACGTGTCTTCTGATCAGCTATACTACAAACAAATTCCCGTCGGAATATGTGCCGACTGTCTTTGACAACTACGCTGTCACCGTCATGATCGTAAGTCGCCGCACTAATTTGAGATTGTGGTTTCTTTTCTTGTTTGTCTGGGTTAGAGAGGGAACTTGCATGAGCTGTATTCCTAGTGTCAGGCCGTAGTGACTGATTTGGAGTGTTTTGACAGGGCAATGAACCGTATACACTCGGATTGTTCGATACTGCTGGTCAAGAAGACTACGATCGGCTGCGTCCGTTGTCCTATCCCCAGACGGATGTCTTTCTCGTGTGTTTCTCCGTAATTGCGCCCGCATCTTTCGAAAACGTGAAAGAGAAGTGGTTTCCAGAGGTAAGTTTTTCATATTGTTTCGCTGTCGAACACTTAGTATTTTCAGGTCCGTCACCATTGTCCCGGCGTTCCATGCCTGATTGTTGGCACACAAGTGGATCTGCGCGACGACCCAGCGACTCTGGAAAAAATTGCTAAAATGAGACTGCGGCCGATATCGAGCGACGCGGGCGAACGTCTCGCGAGGGAACTCGGCGCCGTTAAGTACCTCGAATGCTCTGCGCTGACGCAGCGGGGGCTAAAGAATGTATTTGACGAGGCGATCATTGCCGCGTTGGACCCACCAAAGAGTGGCGGCGGTAGTGGCGGCAGGGGCGGGCACCGAAGGGGATGCAAGACGCAGTGATATAATACTTCTCGTTCTGTTTCTTGTTGCGTGTTTTACTGTTAAGATGTTCGTATCAGCTCGATATCTCGATTTGAATGAGTGCAAAAAGCAAAAATGAGTTTTAAAAACCATTGTATGTTGATGCATGAGGCTTGGTTCCCAGAAGTTTATTGAATGGATACCCAGCCCAAGATAATTCATTGTATGCACGGCGAAACATAGATAGAACTCGGTCAAAGGCGAGCACTCTCTTGGCGCCTTTTTTTACTGCTAAAAAAATGAAAGTGGCCTTCTTGCTTGCTGCGAATGCTGCCTTCGCCGTGCCGCAACTGGCGCAGCGGGAGCGGCAGATTCTGAACGGCCATGTCAACGGCGCTGTTGTACTCCCCGTTGCCGTTGGGCCGGTCGACGGGTTCGAAGGCTCGATTTCGGTGTGTGGCGACGACAACGACACGTTTCATCCTACGAAGCTTGCTATGTCGCCGGATCCACCGCAGCGAGGGCAACCGCTCGATGTGACCGTTATTGGAGAACTGGACAGACGCGTTGAAGACGGTGCTTACATCAAAGTTGTCGCCAAGCTAGGCCTGGTCAAACTGTTCCAGGTTCGAGTGCTTCTTCACTCCGCAGCCCCAACGTGCAAAATAGGGCAATCTTGACTTGTGCGAAGAGTCGGGAAAGATAGGAAAACCTTGTCCCATTGAGGCGGGTCACCAAGAAGTATATCACACTGTCGACAAGTTCCCAAGGGAACTTCCTCCTGTATGTACACGAATACTGGATTGTGTCCGTTACACATCTTTGTTTTTTTAGGGAACGTATGACGTTGAAGCTCGTGTCTTTCACGCAGATGGCCAGCAAATGTCCTGTGTTCACGTGAAATTCAAGTTGTGAACCGAATTCACTTCATGTACCAAGTTCTACGATCATGGGGAAAAATAAAATATATTTGCCAAAGAACTGTACAACTCACAAAGAAAGAAATTCGGCAAAGTCGAACGGCGCCGGAACTGGAAATTTTTCCAGAAGCAGCAAGAGCTCCAAATTCAGGTGATCCTCGTCCGGCTTTGAATTCTCCTTTGGTAGGTTGTCTACAGCAGCAAGAAAGGCTTCCAACCCATGCAAACTTAAAGGAAATGCTGTGCATCCTTCCTGTTCATACCCTTCCTGACCGCATCCACTATGAAGCTTAGTCTCAGCTGCAAAGAACCAGTGAATTGAACGACGAACTATCCGTTCCGCTGTACGTATGCAGTGCCAGGTGTATCCCTCGGGCCATGCAAGATTTTCCAAACACTTGAGAACCTCATAACTGCTAGCTTTTATAGTGAGCCTGGCTGCAGAATCGAAAATGTCAGGATATCAGCAACTGGGCTGTCATGCCGACTTTTTACGAATCTAAGCAATCGAAGGCCACAAAAAAGGAAGCGGAAAAAGTTTCTAAGTTTCAGAATCAGACAGTGCAGGCAGGAGGGATATGACAAGTACACCGAATAGGTGACAGCTAATTTGAACGAACAGCTTTTGATAGTCAGACTAATTCGAAAGTTCAGCGAAATCAACGAGCGCTGCTGGCTCGCCAAGACTAAGAATAGTGGACGGCGGGAAAAGAGGGGAATCAGAGGAGGTAGCAGAATCTACGCCGAGGAACGTATCTCCAGAACATGAAATCGTAGGGGATGGAAGCAGGTGATCGAAGTGGAGATCAATGAGATTTGATGCAAAGACTCTCTTGTTCAGCTGTGCTCGCAAATTCTGGTTTTCGATCTCGACAGAGACCAGACGTGCCTTCAATGTTGCATTTTCCAGTTCGAGCGCATTAAAACATTTACGCTTCCGATCTCGCGAGGCCTGTGCAGCGATACGGTTCCGTACAATTCTGAATTTGCAGCAGTGAGTTCCACCGAATGACCGAATGACAACAAACCTGGCTTGTTTGATTATATCTCTTTGGGCAGGACCTCGCTTGCCTTTGCTGGTGGCAAGTGCATCTGCGTACAAATTGGGATCGATGCCGGGGGGTGCAACTGAGAGGTCATGCGTTGGATCCTCCTCCTCCGCCGACTCGATGTTGGGCGAGGGAGCACGAAGACGCTTTCTGCACAACGCAGTTACGGAACGAGCCGCACGCATTCCGCAATCAGGGGCAGCAGTCGGCGGAGGAGGCAAGCGGGAGGACGACATGGGATGATAAGATTGTTGGTGAAGGTATTTCGCAGTGCCACAAAAAAGCGTGTTGCGGTTATGAGGACGCTGGTGGGGCGTGGAGCATTCTGATTGGCTCGCTCTCCAACAATCCAATCCACTTCTCGCTGCCACAATTCACCCATTGTCACTGTTCGATCCATTCATTGGATTCACGAGCAAAGCAACCAGCGTCCCCTGATGTCGCGTGATTTTGCTCCGATTTCATAATAATGCATATCAGCACATATACAAAAAGGTCATGCAGCAGTTGTTGATGTGTTCGTTCTCCCCAGACATTGGATTGCATAAAATGCCACTTTTGTGCACAACTGCTTTGCGCTGTTCTCTATATATTTGAATTAAAGTCGCAGGGTGACGCCTACAGGAGTCGCTGTCACACTGATAACAAAAAATGAGCAACTATCCCAAAAAACCCCATATGGTCATCTTCGACAGCCAAGATCAGTTTGTCTGAGAGCTTGGAAGTGAGTGGCTCTTTGTCATTGAATGTTCTCCTCAACGGTGACGTGCACGACCGAGAATTGAGAAAATCGAAATAATCCTCGCCGACACCTGCGAGGTCCCTCTGGTCCTGCTATTTGATCAGACATTGTAACGAAGCTTCGTGCATCTCGTGTGTATCCTAAAGCCGAAGTCACCAAAGTGTTATGTGGGGAAGGCGAAAGGACCCCGAAGCAGTGCCGCCTTCGGACAATGACGCTCACAGCTTCCTGGCCGACGATATGCCGCCTGATTTCAATGCCGATGATCTCGAGAACGACCCGTCCCTACTAGTGAGTGCTTTTGAGCCGCGCTTTATAACTTTCCCTTCTTACCTCCAGGCGGAACTCGCTGGCTTGTCTTCGGGAGTCGATCATTCCCCCGCGCCTCGCATTCCCGCAAGTCGTGTTACTGTTAATTCCGTTAAGGACGACTCGGTCGCCACCGGGTTCGCTACCGGGTTGGGAGAGATCGATATGGATGCGGTCGCGAGCAACATCCAACTCACCGACGCCGATCTAAACGACCCCGACCTTCTGCGAGAGCTGGGAGCCCTTTCGATAGGTGCAGCCGAAATTGCGGTTATCCCGCCGGAACTTTCTACGGCCCCAGCACCGAGACAAGCAGCCCCCACCATTCCGCTCAACGATCTCAAGATTCGCCAGCTTGAGTACAAGCAGCTTGCTCTTGCATTCAAAAAGCGAGGAGATGGTCCCAAGGCGCGGGAAATGCTGCTGGTTGCAAAATCAATGCAAGAAGCAATCGACCTCGGGGAAGCAGGAAGTCCGATTCCGGCTTCATTCCGCCTTCCCGCACCTCCACCCTCACTGCCTCCCGTGTCAGAAGCTGTTCCATCTTATTCTGCCCCACCGACAACCACAGCCCCTATCGCAGCCACTGCTCCGCGCCAAGCTGCAGCGGTAGCAACAGCAACTGTCCATGCGACAGTGAAGGCTCAAAGATCTCCTCAAACAGTTGCTCCACAGATGCCGAAAGTGCAAGTTATATCATCTCCACCAATTCCCGCAAACACACGACCGTTGCTTGAGCAAGTTATTGCGTCTCTGGAATCGCAAGTGTCTCAATGCACATCAATAGCTCATTATAGTCTCAAAAATGGAAAGAAGGACGTTGCACTGGTATATCATAAGCTCAAGAAACAGTATGTCGACGACATCAAAATTCTTAATTCCATCATCGAGAGCTTGAATGCAAGTTCTGCTTCGCAAAAGCCCGTTTTTCCAACATTCAAATATGAACCTGTGCGATATGAGGTGGAAACCACGAACTCGGATCTCGGAGCCGAAGATGTCGAAGTCACCGTTGTTCGTGCTTACGAAATCACTCCTCCAAGAGGTTCCGGAGTTTCTAGCTCAGATTTGCAGTTGTACGTAGCTTTTGACTTGGGACTGGGCAGCGGTGACGAAGGAAAGGGTCAAACCGCAGTCGTTTCGAAAACGACGGACCCAGAGTTCAATTCTTCGAAGAAGTGTAAAGTTTTTGCAAGAGAAAATGGACGGACGTTGGTTCGAACGGTTGAACGAAAGCGTGCTTTCTTTGATGTATTTCACCAAGTCCAGGGTTGGTTATTTGCGGGTAAACCCGTGCACATCGGTCGAGCCTCTATCCCACTCTCGGATTTGCTGTCGAAGTGTGAAATCCACGAAGTAGTCAATGTTAGTCCTTGTTTTGTTTCTTCTGGGTGAATAATATCCATTTCCAACAAGCTGGTCGATCCCATTAACCCTCGGAAAACCACTGGAGGAAAGTTAGAGATTCAAATACGCGTTCGTGTTCCGCTTTTGAAGCCGGCGGTATCTGTAAAAGAAGAAAGATGGGTATCCGTTGATTTCAGCGGGCAATTGACAGCAGCCCCAGTTGCAAACCCTTCTCCACCTGTCATCGAAAGTCCTCAGGACGGATCCACTCAACCGATCGGGAAACCAAGTGAAATTGTAGTTGAGGAAACTATTGTTGCGCCAAAGAATGATTCGGAAGAATCCAAGTTGACTCATGAAATCGTCGAAACAATACCTGTTCAAAGTCAAACCCCGCGAAGTGAAACAACGAGTACGTCTGCAACTACCCCGGCTGCGGATTCCGAAGGCGTTGATATTGAGGAAGTGGAAATGCAATTCTTGAAGTGAGTTTTCATATCTCAATTCAGTTGCTCACAAAATTGCGACAAATCAGTCCGGATTTGATAGCGTCGAATAACGTTCTAGAAACCGAACACACAGCTCTTCTTGCGCAGATTTCTGCATTGAAAGCGGCGAAAAGACCTGTGCCAGACGATTTGATGGACAAAAAGAATGGATACGAGTTTAGGCTGAACATATTAGTGACTATGGTTCAAACTGGAGCTTTGACTATTGCCGGTGAGTTGTGATTCCACAATTTATCTAATTTATAACTGTTTTGATTGAAATTTTTGGCAGATTACATTACAAGTGTGAAAAGTTGCATAGCGAAAACGAAAATCCAAGCTCTTGCGTTTAAGAAAGCTGGGAAGCTCGACTTGGCAAAACAGGCACTCAGTAGACTGAAAATCATGAATGAAGAGGTTCAGGAAGTTGAAACAGCAATCGCGAACGGGGAAATGTGACACTGTCAAAAAAAAAGAATAAAAAAGAAATTGAACTGAATGAATTGAACAGACGAGACTTTGCTGTATACTGACGTGGTATATTGCAGTCTACCGTTCTCCAGACCGTCTGACTGGCATACTTATCATGGACATCTTTGAACAAAAATTTGACCGATCAAGCGATGTTGTATGGCCCTTTCTGATTACATAATCTTCCCATGCGTTGCAATTAACAGGGCAGCGGTTATCTTGTCAGGCTGCTCGCTTCTGCTACGAAGATAGCTTACGGTTGCTGACTCAAGAAAATTATAGGATTGTAGTTTGGGCATTCTTTTCATGGACAGTGAACGTTTGCGGTAGCCGACACTTCGGCACTGTTGAAAATCACCTAAAATCGAAGGATTTACATCATCCAAAATCCTTTTTATGTTCCGCACCGATGATGGAAATTCGATTGATAAAGTTTCAATAACGGTTCCGTGGGGGTAAAACTGCTCTATGGATTCGGCAAACAAACGATATTTGACGAAAAAATCTAAGAGAACCACAAGAAAACCCTCTGCTCGCCCAATATCACAAAGGCGGAAGCCCTTTCTTGACTGCCCCGCGCTTCATCATCAAGACGTAAATTTCGGTTTCTTCGTTGACAGAGTCCGATCCATTCTGAACAAGACCCTTCCCCATCCTCCAGAGTCCTTTGACAACGCTGTTGTTCAACAACACTTTCTTTGCCCGAAGGGGTCCGTCAAATCGTCCACTTTCGCTTCTGGCCTCTTTCATCAGGTCCGCAGCAAGGCCAACACGTTCGTCAAACTCGTCTGCAAGGCGCTCGTACATCAAACGCTCATGCCGTAGTGCAGGATCATCGTCATCCGCGCCATCGTCGTCTTCTCCGCCTCCATCGCCGGCTGGTCCTGACGCGGCCATGGCGGATGCCATGAACTTCCCGAAGCCTTCCCCGCCCAGCTTTGGCCCTGGTGTCAAGATCTCTTCGTCGAGCTCCGTGCGGTCTACGTACCGTGGGTCCAGGTACTTTGACATCAACTTGGCGAGATACACGGCGTCAGTAACTGCAAGGCCCGGAGAAAGGCTGCCATTCGCATTCACGGAGATTGGATGTGCCGCGTCGCCGATAAGAATCACGCGCCCGCGGTGGAGATTGGGCGGCGGCGGGGCATTCGAACCATTTGGATTGGGAATTGAGAATGTGTCCAATGGAGTAGACGCCAGATCTGCACTGTCTGTCAATGTGGTGAGCGCTGGGTCTGTTCGTGAAATGATGGCGTAGATTGGATGCTGTGAGACGGTTTAGCCAAAAAATTGCAACGAAGGAACTCTACGCACAGGAAAGTTTTCCGGTTCGGCGTATCTCAATGCCAGCATTCGGACTTCTTGGCCTGAGAGAGGATTCGGCGCACCAAAGAGTGAAGACGCGAATGCCGAGCGAGTCGAGCTGCGGTCATCCATATCGTTTACACTATTGTTACGAGAAGCCTGTGGTTTCGCCATCAAAGCCGTTTGTAACAAGGACATATCGATCGATTTTCGGCGGCGGCTTTTTTTCACGCCGTCTTCTAAAGGCGAGTCTGACGATCCTTCCCCCGGGAGGAGATCCTCGGGTTCGTTGAATTTTGTTTCTGCCATTCGGAGTTTACCTGGCTTTCTAGGGAGGGAACCGCTTGCTGAAGTCCATTTGTCTTCAGGGTTTGTAGTATCCGTGACGACTGTGCCAAGCTTCTTTTGCACCCCCTGGTTGATACCTTCCCCGCCAACTACGCTCATAATATTCGCGCCAGCTCCAGGGTTGGATTTAATAGCCTCATTCATTAGCTCTCTGTTCTTGAGGGCAGTAAATCCATTTGCGATTTGGCTTTTGTCCTCCTGTGGAACAACCAACCGCCAGCCAATTAGACCGTTTCCCAAATTGGTGCAGCCGAACCAGCCACCTTTCGCAGTGCCGAATACAGTCACGCTCCGACCATCTGGCACAAATTCTTGAACGTCCATGCGTCTCAGATCCTCAATTGGCTTGCGGGAAGCTTCCAAAAAATCCGGGGCATCTGTTGGAGGAATATGAAGCCTCGTCACTCCACAGAAAACAGCAGCGCCTGAATATTCCGCTGGGCGCGGGTGACTGCTTGTTGGGGCATTCGCGGGAGAAATCGGAGATCTTGGAATCACCGAGCGCTGCTGCTTTGTGATATTGAGATACAGGAGTTTCCGAACAGTTGAATTCTTGCCATCCGCTCCAACAAGCATATCCGCGATTTCAATACGGCCCGATTTAAACTCGACAGTAACTTTTCCGGTAGCTGGGTGAATGTAGAAGAGTTTTAAGCGATCCCCGGTCACAAACAAATCCTCGCCCAACAGTGACGCGAAATCTTGGCGTTCGAACCATTTGCCTTCGGCAAGATCAGCTTCACGATCATCGACATGAGTTGCATCCACTAAACCAGAGTTGTTTGCAGGTTGCGGAAGGTATTCGCGTCCATCGACGCTTTTGTCACCAACAATGGCCCGCATCAGTAAACGGATCAAATCACAGCGACGAATAGAAACAAGAGGAGGAAGTGATGTGTTTAGGTCTGTGCCTTCTTTTAGCCGCGATGCGGGAGGTGGGAATTGACGAATAGGCGGAGATTGAAGATCCAAAGGGTCAAGAGCCTATATTGAGATCAAATTGGAATTAACCAACCGCCAGATTCGTATTGAAAAAACTTCAAGATCGGGTAAGCTTACACTCAATCCAACAATCGGGGCTGCTGTGCGGCTAAGACCGCCTCCCACGTGCAGATCATCGACAAGGGCTTCGACAGCCCAACGCCACAACAGAAGATGTTGACCGTCTTCGACAAGACCAGCAGCAGCTGATTCAGACGACTGTGGTTCGACAACGAGGGGCGAATAAGCAACGCCTGTGCGTGGAGCCTTTGCATTGAGTCGTTTAAGGGCAAGACACAGCGCGAGGCCCGAAATGCCACCGCCGATAATGACGATGCGCTTAGTGTCGATATTACTCATAGGCAGGTACGGCGCGAGTACACAATCTGATTGCGGAGGATCTGCCCGGGGCCAGTTTCACTTGACAGGCGTCAGAGGCGGAGATTCAAATTGCCAACTTGGTTTTCCAAATATATTTGAAAAGCGTGAAAGCCATCATGATGTGACCGCCGAAACACGGATACGCCAGTAGTCGAGAGTCCACGCACCACGCGCGTCGCGTAGTACCGGCGCAAGCTGCTCCACCACTGCGTTCTTCACCGTTTCACGCTCGGCGTCGTTCGCTAGCGCGTCCATGAAAGGCATTGCGAACGTGTCCAGCCATCCCCTCAGCCCAGCCTCTCCCAATGCCGTCGGCCGCGCCAGGTGCTTGATTTCAATCCTCGCGAACCCGTTCGTCTCCAGAATTTCGCGATATTCCTCCGCCGTCGGAAAGAACCATGGCGAAACTTGAACGCCGTCGATGTTCCGACGCTTGAGCTCGTTGATGAGTGCCGCATGCACTGTCGCGATGTTCATGAACCCTCCAAACTCTGCAACGAATCTGCCTTGGCCGTTCGATTTGAGCACTTTGCGAATCCCGACCACAACCTGGGAAGGCGATTCTTTCATCCAATGCAGAGCAGCATTCGAAAAGACCGCATCAAATCTAGATCAAATCTGTTTATACAAAGTCATGTGTGATAGTAAACCGAAAACCATACTTTTCTGATTCCGGTGCATCCGCCCATGACGAAGAACCTAAGGCGTGTCCATCCATCACCAAGTACTGTCCTTGAGGATCATCCTCAAGAGACTTTTGGATCATTTTGGCGCTGGAGTCAATCCCCACAACAGTGGACCCGCATCTACTGATCTCGCGAGTCAGGACGCCATCGCCACAGCCAAGATCCAGAATTCGCTCTCCGGGTTTCGGAGCAAGGGTTTCAAAAACCGAGGCCCCGAGTTTCGGAACGTAGGACGCGTTCGTGGCGTATGTGGAAGGGCTCCAATCATATGTCTTCCCAGTGGCGCTGTCAGTGGCCATTTTTGAAAAATAAATAATTCAAAAAGGGAATCAAAATCCATTCATGAATAATTCACCAGGTCGTGTTATTCATAGCCTTCACACGGGAAAAGTCTTGAAATACCAGAGTTTCTGAGACCGCCCACTGATTTTCTGCCAACACTGCAAACAAGAAATTTGAGAGATTTTCATTTCCAAAAGAAATATATAAATTCAATTCAGCACACTAGGCCCCACAATCAAACAGTACTTCCATGCTGCAACCATTTTTTGGGAACAAAATCTTTTCGCGCGCGGCTCGTAGGTGTCGTCTAGTGCGACAACTACAACTTACTATCATACAAAGAAAAAGCCACCCGAAACGCAGGACAAATGGAAAAAAACGCCTAAAACGTTTTGCTATTTTATTTTCAACGTGAATCTTCGCCTGTTCAGGACTAAGTCGCTGCGTTGAAAAACAGTGCAAAGAACATCCGAACCCCGAATTGACATAATCGCGAAATGATTCCGATGTCACAATATCACCAAACGATGCAGAATCACAATCTCGCGCTGGTGAGCCGTCCCAACCGTGAAGACAGGAAAATCCGAAAATCCTGTAAATCCAGTTGGCCGAAGACGGGCGGCGAAAATTCAAAACCTTCAATGCACTCCCACCGAAGATTTTGCAACGCGTTTTATTCCTCGCTGTTGATCCTGGTTTGCTAGCTTATTCGGATGTACGACTTCGGCAGTGCGAAGGGCGTCACGCAATCAAGTCAGCTTCTCGCTTGTCAGCAAAGACGGTTTCGGCACTACATAAGTAGATACAAGAAACAACATCCAGCAAAAGCTCGAAATGGAGCTTCAGCTATCTGTTTGGCAGCGTGGAGAAAGCTTCCGAATCATTCCTTCAACAATCGACATGTTGAATCGATGCCACGCGTCATTATCTTGTGCAAGCAACTGCTCAACGGACCTTCGATTATATCACCCGTTCGGATACAGACGAAGAAGACATGCAGCATCACGAGGCCTGCCCATTGAATTCTTGATTATTCCTCCGAATCTCCCGTTGTTATGAATTTCAATATCAACGGTACCCTCATTGGATCTGCAAACGCACTTCCTTGGAACTTGACAAAATTTGGCTTGCGCGACGCTGGTATCTTGAAGTAAATAAAAGAGACCCAAAATTCATGCGTTTGGGGCCTGGCTGAGAACCTCTGGCTGACGTGGACCCCTTTTGGCTGTTCCACCGCTCCCAAAGTAGCCGATTTCGTACATTGGTTCGGCCCTTTTTATTGGCACAGCTGCTGCTCGAGAACACAGCCACAAAACATCAAACATACCACATCCAAACAAAGAGTTACAAACTGACAAAGAAACACTGAGCGCGAGAGCAAGAGAGAGAGAGAGAGAGACAGAGAGAAATAGTGTGTGTGCATGTGAAAGATAGAGGGACAGAGGCTGCCATATACGAAAACCACAGAGGAGGCAGAAGGAGAAGTGAAGACAACAAAGAAAGTAAACAATTCAGACCGCACTTCAAACACCATGCAAAATCAGCAGAAAACAAACAATAGCTTCCTCGCAAATATAACGATGTAGGGCTTCAAAGCATATTACGCTTTGTCATGTTGTCGTGAATTATCGTCCAAAGAGTCTTCAGCTCCTTCGAAGGCAGTTTGGATAATTCTTTGCGAGCATCGTTTCGCTTCGCAGATAAATCATCACGCGGAGGTAAATATGGCTCTGAGGACAAGTAAGATCGAAAAAATGCTGCAGAATTAAAGACACTGACCTTTCTTCTCCTTCCGTCGGGTGATTTCATCGAAGACGTCTGCAGTGACCTCTGCCAGTTGCTCGTTCGTCAATTTGGCTATCCGATTCCGCCACGCCACAACGTTAGGTGCTTCCCCCTTGTCCACACCATTGGCGTTGCCATCTTCGAGAGGTAGCTTCCGCCTGGTGTGAATTTCATGCCGTTGCTGCACTTCAACAACAGGCTCGGCGGCTGTGGCGACAACAGCAGTTGCAGTGCCGACAGAATCCGTGGAGTTCAGCACGACCCCAAGGGCTTCGCGTCTGGAAGCCTCCTTTTGCATGTCATCCCACAATGCATCCAAGTCTACCGACGTAACTCGTCGGAGAAGTGACAGTCGCTCGGCCTGCATCGGACTGACGGGAGGAGCAGGCGGAATCAATGCCGATGAAGCAACCGAGGACACCGGCCCTGAATTAGCAGCCACTGTACTCCCAGAGCTAACTGCTGACGGAATCAAACGCCGCTGCGTCTGGTTGGTACCGAAAAGTCTGTTGGATACGCCACTCGTCAAGGTTGATCGGCCATCTTCCCGACCGCTGCCGCCGCTATTGCGAATCGGGGTTTCAGCATCTCCGCTTTCCACGCTTAAGCTTTCGTCCAATACTTCCGAGGAACTTGCTAAACGGCAATTCAATTCGTTCCGCACATCCTTCAACAAATTGCTAAATTCGATATCAGACAAGTTGGTCATTCTATCGACAGCAACAACTCGATCCTCAGGCGTCATATCAGCAGTACCAATTGAATCTCTTAGGTTCTGCTTGCTCTCGGAGCGGGGGATAGTTGGAGTGGCGGATGGTGTTTGCGCGGTAGATGCTACCACAGTTGCAGCTGCTAGTGGGGACGACAGGCCAGAGTTCGAAGCAACGGCAGCGGCAGCGATTATTGGCAAAAGCTTTGTCGGGATAGCATTGTTTCCAGCATCCAGCTGCTGAGGAATGGCAACAGCCGAAAGCAACGGGCTGCCGGGTGGGGTACCAGACTCCGCAGCAAGATCATCACCATCATATCTTATTGACCTTACTCCGGTGGTTCCAAAGGTAAGGGTGTTGTTACGTGAGATTGTAGATGTTGCAGCTGACGTGGTAATTGTTGAAAGCACCGGTGTGTTGGTTGCACGGGACCCGAAAATGTCAATGCCGGGAATATCGCGACGAATGGCTTCGCTGTGCAAGTCGGCGGCAAATACTTTGAACTTTTCATTCGTCATAATAGCTATCCTGGCAGACGTGGTCGGAGCAGCTGTACGAATCTGGTGTGATTGGCTGGCGCGTTCGTATGTGGATAAAAGCGCACCAATGGGAGTTCGTCGGCGATAGGCTTCAGCGCTAACCTGTGGTGTTGGTGGGTGAGAGGATCAAACCGGCGGCGAGATAGCGATTCACACACACCTGCGAAGCAAGCTCAGCGAGTTGCGCATCCGACAAGCGCACAAGCCTCTCTGCAGCCAAAGTGGATGAAGCAGAAGGCGCGGGAGAAGACGACCGGATCGCTCTCGAGGCGACGGTGTTTGGCATTGGGCTCGCGCGCATGGACAAGGCGGTGGGGGCACGGTCGAGGGTTTCGCGGTCTCTGCTGTTGCTGGTAGGGCGAGAGGGCAGCTTCTTAGAGTCCGCCGAGCCCTTGGAGGAGAAGACAGAGCGGCCACGCAGCTCGGGGGCGGGAGTCGGCGGGAGCGGGGAGTTTGCGCGTAACATGGCGGAGCGGGACGGCGAGCCGGAGCGGTCGGACGAGGCACGAGCGAAGGAGGCGAAGAAGGACGAGGAGTTCTTGCGCACGAGCCTGGCAGCAGAGGATGCGGAGTGCAGCTGGTGCAGGGCGGAGTCGGGCAACGGGGACGGGGACGGGGACGCGGACGGAGACGCCGAAGCCGAAGCAGCAGCGGACGCCGACGCAGACTGGCCGAAGCCGCCCACGACGCTCTTGAGCCACGAGCCGACGCGGTTCTTGTCGCTGGCTGCGGCGGCGGCGGCGGCGGCGGCAGTGGCGGCTGCAGGCTGGTGGGCGGGGCTCATTTCGGTGCGGGGACGACCACCAACGACCCACCCACCACCCACCACACACCCACCACACACTCACGCTCACCGCAACCGCCTCCCCTTCCTGTGCGTGCGTTCCCCTGTCCTGCGTACACCCCGGACCACTCGCGATACTGCTGGCGACAAAGAATACCCTCCACTCTCCACAGGAGAAACCAATAGGCTGGCACCGTAGATTGCGACTGCCATACCGACAAATTGTGCCAACTGTAAACAGCCGCCAACGCTGCAACCACAAACAAGCAGAGCACTGAATTTGAGACGTTTTTCATGAAAACATGTAATTTGCTCACTTACTGTGTCAATAATTGCGCACACTCTCTGTTCTTTCTGTATTGGCCATCTGATTTTTCGACCATCCAATGTTTAAGGGTATTATTACGAACTTTAGAAGATTTTACTCTAATATGCCAACGATAGTGGTATGCCAAATATTTCTCATGGATGGCTCCCTGAAAGACTGTTTCGAATGTTCCAAGCGGTACTCTGAACGTCCTGTTGTATGCCGACGTGACTATGGATGCGCCAGAACCAAATGCAGAAGATCCAGAAGAAACCCTGGTTAGTTGTTGCTCCCTGATTTGTTTTTGCTCATTTTATCTCACAGGAGAACCCTGCGGACCCAGATGAACATGGCGAAAATGTTTGCCCTTTACCGAAGTGTTTGATTGAATCAGTCATACACGTCGAGTTCCTTTGAGGGTGTGGCTTGCTGATGATTTTGGTTTTTTTTTTTTGTTTTCTGTTTTTGCCGGAGAGAATAAATGTATTTGACTGCTTATATTCTTGGAAATGGGAAGGTTGGCGTGAGCCGATGTGATTATTATAACGGAATGCTCGAACCACTGGTGAGAATAGGAGCATTGGCACATAAATCTCACTGCCGCGGTGCATGATTTACTCTGGTAAAGCAACTTTTATGTGTGCCAAAAGGTAGAAAGGACGCTATTGTGCGAACAGAGGAACCAATGTTCGTTCGTGAATGAGATTTGCGGGTGGATGCTATCATATCATTGAGAATGATAGTATCGCGGGTGGCATCCAGCACGTGAACGGTGGTGCGCAGCCACATGGGGCGTTGAGGCGTTATCGGAACAAGAAATTATCGGTTATCTTTGGAAGGTGTGCATCATCGGAGACGCGAAAAAAATTCGAAATTCTCATATAACGAACCGGTTCATTCCGGGTTTCCCGAAAAAATCATGCCCACCGCAAAACGAGTCTACACCGGTACCCTGGTGCACACTGTTGCTTATTCCCTCAAGTTTCCCGAGGCATCCCAATTCGCGACCGATGTTACCGCCAGCATTGCACAAGTGGTTTGTCAGCTTCCCAATTCTTAATCTTATCAAGTCTAACACGTTTCTTCTTCACCAGCAACGGAGCAAACACAAACTTCGCGTACTCATTCTGGACATGACCGCAGTTGAATACGTGGACTTCTCGGGCGTGCAAGCGCTGTTTGGCATCAAAGATATTCTTGCCAAAGTGGCGAACGGCGATGGCGAAATCCAACTTCATTTCGCCAATGCTCGCACTACACACATGAACCGGTTGCTGCGCGTCGTGTCATACTCCCCCAAAACACCGCAGGCCGCAGCATCGAAAACCGCTCATAAACCAGAATTGTCACCACCGGCCTTGCCACAACGTGCACCCTCGTCGCCTCCGCCGCTTCTGCTGGATCGCATGCAATCGCCGGTCGATTCGGAAATCAGTTACGAAGATGCATTTGCCGCTCGCCTCAGGTCCCCGGCGCCCAGCCGGCGCAACAGCGGAAAAGAAAATGTATCAGTCCGTGGCACGCAGGCCCGCGGACGACGGCCATCTCTGAAAGAAATAGTTGTGGCCATCGGACGGAGCCTAAGCATCGGAGTGAAAAGCGGGGATGGTAGACGGTCGCTACCGGAGCCGCTCAACTCTGGAGGACGCAGCCGCACCCCGGCAACTCCGGAATCGAAGAGACCCGCACCTTCCCTCAAACCATCAGTATCCAATGTTTCTCTTGCGTCAGCTTGCTCCGGGAACGTTACCAGCGGGCCAAATCAAGATTATGCCTTGCAGCACTTCCATGCCACAGTCGAGGACGCCGTACTGGCAGTCTCGTCTCGTCGTTGTTGATAATTGAAACTTAGTAATAGATGCAGTATATTGTCAATCTCTTGTTTTTTTGGTTTGAGTGGCAAAAGGCAGAGAAACTCTCCCCACAATGTCGATCCTGGGCCTCTGCGTTGGCACAGCCGCCTTGACCGCCTTAACCTTCGGGTACCACCTCGGGGAAGTCAACCAGCCGCGCGCTGCGATGGTGTGTGTGCTTCGCTTTGCCCGTCTCGACGTAATTCAGGTTGAAGAGCGATTGTACAAACTTGCCACCACTTCCGATTCATGCGTTCGGGCTACCAGACTGCATTCCGATGACGGATGTGCAGTGGGGCCTGTTTGTGTCCGTGTTTCTCCTCGGCGGGACTCTCGGCGGTCTGTCGGGAGGCACGCTTGCAGCCCGGCTTGGCCGCAGAAGACTCCTCTTTGTCAACAATACGCTGCTCATCACGTCCGCACTCGTACTTGCAAGCGCGCCGACATTCTTCTGGCTGTGCGTCGGTCGCGTGGTTGGTGGCATCGGTGCCGGGATCGGAACAGTGGCAGTTCCGCTACTCATCGCGGAGCTCAGCCCCGTGTCGCAGCGTGGGTCCCTCGGCGCACTGAACCAGCTCGCCATCGTCGTCGGCATCCTCGCGTCACAAACGCTTGGCGTGCCGCTGTCCGCACGTGAGGACTCGCGCTGGCGCGTGCTGTTTCTTCTGGGCATCGCACCGCCCCTGGCCCAGTGCGCTCTGCTCCCGTTCTGCGTCGAGTCGCCGCGCTGGCTCGTCACAAACAGACTCATCCCGGACGCGCGTCGCGCGCTGCAGCGTTTACGTGGCGGGGTGTCTCCCAGCAGCATTGAGGACGAGCTTGCCGAACTGATGGCTGCAAACGGCGCCAGCTCCGGCGCGTCCGCGGCTGGCACTCCGCGCGGACGGTCTTTATACAGGGCGGCTGAAAATGCGAACGACCAAGAAACCGGCGGCCTTATGGAGCGCGCTGCGACCCCGCCAGCCGAAGTTGGCGCGTCGGACGCCCGCCGAGCCGTACCATCGTCCTCTGTGTCTGTTAGCCAGTTATTCACCATTCCTGCGCTCAAACGACCACTACTCGCTTGCATTGGGTTGCAAGTTACACAGCAGTTCAGCGGAATCAATGCAGCCGCGTTTTATTCCACTACTATTTTTAATCAGTCGTACCCGCCAGATGTGGCAATCCAGTTGACATTATTAGTAAGTTTTGTAAACGTGGTCGCAACGCTGGCGTCTTTGGTGCTCATAGAAAGACTTGGTCGTCGCTACTTGTTGCTTGCCTCTGAGCTAGGTATGATGGGCTGTGGACTGGTAATCTTTTTTGCGGTACAACTCGGAATGTCTCCGATTTTTGTTGTTGCCGGACTGATGGGATTCGTCGGACTGTTTGGAATCGGCCTTGGAGCCATTCCGTGGCTTATTCTCCCAGAATTAGTGCCAGGTTATGCTGCTAACACAGCGGTGTCTGTGTGCAGCGGTTTTAACTGGGGATGCAGTTGGTTTGTTGCGTTTACCCTTCCAATTTTGATAGGAATCAGTGAGTTCAATTTTTCCGATTCTATTTGTGTTGTACTTTGACTCAGTGTAATTTATGCAGTGGGATACAACATTTTCCCGATGTTCTCGATGCTTCTCCTCATATTTGCTTGGTTTACGCACAAGTTTGTCCCAGAGACAAAAGGTATGACGCCGGAGGAGGTGTCAAGAGTGAATGGATGGCTGTGAATGTGAATTTTCAAGTGTTAGTCTGGACATGTCGATTTGTGGAAGAAAAAAAAACATATATTTCCTGTTTTTTTTTTTTTTAAAGTTTGGTGTTCGGAACGTCTGAAATTGTGCAATATGGCAACGCCCGGAACCCGCGTTGCCTACATCTTGGTGATTCGGACAAGCACCATGTCCAAATCCTTACCTCGACCATGTGGTCGTGCCGCAACACAAACATTTGCACTTGGGGCAGCATCGGCTTCGTGGCCGAATTTGATTCTGATGTTGCCAACGCAACGGCAATCAAGACGAAGGCCGACCGACCCAAGAATGTGAAAGTTTTTTGATTGATCAATTTGATGAAACACACCCTCTTGTTGCTGACGGGCGCGGCGGTTGCTGCAGCGTTGACTCAGCCAGGACTTCCAGACGGATGCTTGGGCAGCTGTAAGTGTTGCTACTGCCACCGTCGTATCGCCAATGCCTTCGCAGTCCCGGACTACCCGACTTGCGTTGCTCAAAATTGGTCCATTACCACCCCTGATCCCTGTTATCCGCTCGATGGAAACCCCAGGTAAGCATATGCTGAGTGCGCTTATGCTTTGGCTACGAATCGACTCCAAATTGGTTTAAAGACCAGGCCAGCAAGTCTATATCCACGACGAACTTAACTTTTGCATCGGTTTGCCAAACCCGGGCTCTTTATATCTGGTACGAGGAGAGGATACATCTCAACAGATACTGATTTTCGGTTGCAGCAAGAGACGTATTACAACGTTAGCAAACTGCCAACAATACTGAACGCTGAAGGGTACATTCGGGCCTTTTGCGTTGGATCTTATGTCCCTACGGATGCTTTAAAGATTCCTGATGGAGGGATTCTGTCTGCGCATGTTGTTGTGAACGACGATTACTACCAAGTGTGGGGTTTCTTGGACTGCGACGTCCTCAACATTAACTGCACTATGTCGGCGCCTGGATCGTTCTCTGATTCTGGCCAATGTGAGAAAATGTTGTTTGTGATCTGTATCTTAGTTTATTCATTTGGCAGATGATAATGTCCCGTATCACGCCTGTGGCAAGGTAAAAAAAATCCTGGGTTTTTGTGAAAAATTTCAATAACGGAAATAGGAACCGTATTCCGGAGTAGACACATCTTCGTCCGGAAACCCGGGATACAACTACTGGCTGCAGCAGGCAGGTCACGGAGGCAGCGGCGAGAATGGAATGGACAGACCGATTTACTGCATGCGAGTTTGCAAAAGCTCCGACAGCTGTCCTGCCACTCTCGACAGGTCTGGTTGCCACACTACCATGGGAATAGACTTCACTGTTGCCGAAGGCTTCAGCTTCCAAGACAACCGCACGGGATCTAACGGTGCAATCGTCACAACTAATGTGGCGCTTCCCACAACAACCGCCGCAACAACCGCGACTAACTCTTCTTCTTCTTCCGTCAACGGCACTACACTATCCGCTTCCACCAAAACTTCAACGGGATGGTCCGTGATACCAAGATTGGCATTGTTCCTGCTTGCTGTTCAGCTCGTTGTTTGAACTTTTGCCTTGTTTTGTTGCAAAACCAAAGCAAAAAGACAATAAACGTACTCCTTTCGCTCTTTTGCTCATCTCTGCGGTGTTTGCAGCCACAGAGGCTGCTGGTTCCAGGGCGGAATAAGATTTTTTTTTCCCCGGTCACAGTGCCGAACGATGCATATAGATATAGTGTACATGATTTCGCGCAATTCAATTCTCTGCATAAGGATCGATGGCATGGACAAGCGGGGAGCGCGCATGTCAGTCTTTCTTTTTATTGATCGGGTAAGTTTATTGAACGGGGAGACGAAGGAGAAGGTGAGAGAAGGGGAGGAGAGAGACAGCAGAACATGGAGCACGTATAGTACAGAGCACAGAGCACAGAGCACAGAGGCGAGGGCGGCGGCGGGTGCCAGTGAAGCCACACTCTTGTGCAGAAGAAGAAGGACGAAGGGAAGGGAAGGGAAGAGGGAAGGGAAGAGGGAATCGGAATATTTCTTGTTGTTTTGTTGGTTTGTGCACCACCAAGTCAGTCGGGGGCGCAGTTTTTTCTTTTTGCGTTTTTTTCCAGAAAAAGAAATACTCTTGTGGCTGTGCCGCCCGTGCTGTCCCGTCCTGTCCCGTCCTGTCCCGTCCTGTCCCGTCCCGCTCACTGCTCCGCCCCGTCGACGCGCCATGCCCTCCTCCGTCCCGTTCCCTTCTCCCCTCGATGTCCTGGCACATGCCACCCTGCTCTCCGCTGACTCTCCAGTCTCGTCCGCCTCGCCCGCCTCGCCAGATGCGTCCGCACCCGCAGTCTCGGTGTCCCCCGTCTCCCTCCCCGATCCTGAAGCTCTCCCTGTGAAGCGCAAGCGCGGCAGACCCCCGCGCAATCCGGATCATCCCGCCTCTCTCGCGAGATTGGGAAAGAAGGTTCGCATGGCTGCTGAAAACCTTCTGGCCCTTGTCCAAGGGGGTGCAACCCAGTCTGACTCGTCCTGCGCTTCTGATTCTGATGCTGCGTTGGCGACCGGTGGTATTGTGAAGATCGAAGGACCGACAACTGAAAACGTCGCTGCTCCGAAGGACGAACAGTACCAGGACGTCATTCTGAACGGACTCCTCCAACATCCCGAGTTGGATTCTCGACGAATCTCCAGCTTTATGCATCCCGACATCATGGTTCAGTTGCCGCACCAAGACTCGAACTATGACAAAGTTGAGAATGATGACGTTGCCGATATATCGCAATCTTCTCAATCTTCTCGCTACTTGCGCGGTCGCTTTCAGTTTCGCAACCTGAACACGAATGGCGAAGAGGAGGAGACCGACAAGTACGAAGATGAAGGGGCAACTTCGTCCGACTACAATAATGATGACGACGAGGACTACGACTCTGAATTCGACTGTCCGACGAGGCAATCGTCGATCAAGAGCCTTAAAGTGCGTATGCCCATGCAGCGCCGCATGGATTCAGTAGGAAGCACCACGTCTTCTGTTTGCTCCCAGCAGGAAACTTCTGGTCAGGAAAGTGGAAAACGGTTTGACTGCAACGAATGCGGTCGCAGTTTCAGCCGGCTCTTCAACCTGAAGTCGCATCTACACACACATAATCCAGCACGGGCTAAAAGCTTTTCCTGCGAGCTTTGTGGTGTCGGGTTCTGCCGCCAGCAAGACTTGATGCGTCACGCGACAGTTCATGACAAGAGCAAAATCATGAAATGCCCTCAATGTCCCGGAAAGACATTCAGCCGCAAAGATGCCCTTCGAAGGCATATTCGTTTGAATGGCTGTTGTGATATGTCTGTGTTGAATTCGCTGTAGTTTGTTCGTTTTCTTTTAGTTTGAATTTTCGGACCCGCAGTTTGGTCCATTTTTGTCGTTTGGTCCAGAGATCGGACATTTTTGCTTCAAATTTCGTGAATGAAGTTATTCGTGTCAACAGCAGGATGCGCCAGGGCCAACGTAAACATCATCAGCTGTCGCTTGGATTTTCTGTGAAATGTCTCGTGCGCACCTTTCCATCCCTTTGGCACCAATCACCAGGTACAAGAGCGCATAATTTGGATGGCCCCGAAAGCCATCTATCCTAGTCATGGAAGGTGCGCTGGGAGGACGACTTTGCATGCACACATGCACAGTCACCAATTTATCATTTCGCTATCAATTGCTGATGATGCGATAACACCAGCAGCAATCTTCCGTGGCAAGTTGGCAGGGTATTACTTTGTGCACACAATTTATTTTTTCAATTCACAGCTTTCATTCAAACTTCGATGCTCTTCCGTATTCACTCAATGCTGATCTTTTTGACACCCGCGTCAAGAGGCTTCTTTGGGAACACCAGCTGTAGGACTCCGTTCTCCATGGAAGCGGCGACACGGTCCGCGTCCGCGTCGTTCGGCAGGCGCAGACTGCGCGAAAACTTTCCATAAGAGCGCTCGACGAGGTGGCGCTGTTCCTCCTTGATCTCCTTGTTGCTTGTGCGTTCACCGGAGATCGTCAGAACGTTTTCTTTGACGTTGATGTCCAGCTCGTTCTGCGCCAATCGTCAGGGTGGCACGGAAAAAAAGCAAGTTGAACAGACCTTCTTTACTCCAGGAACATCAGTGTGCAGAATGTATCCTTGGTCAGACTCGCTCAAGTCCATGCGCGGAATGAACGGACCGCCGTAAGGGACGGAAGATGAACGGTCATTTCTGCCTTCGGCATTCGAGAGGACATTCAGCTGCGCGTTGAGCAGGTTCTCGAAGTCGCGAGCGAAGGGGTCGCGAATGAAGGGGAATCCAATCATTGACATTTGCGCTTCTTGTTTTTTTGTGTTTAACTTTCTGTGTATGTTTTTCTGGCTGGCTAGTGCGGTGCTTTTTATAACCCAGTTTAGCAGTTGAACCCCAGAATTTTCTGGAATTTTCGCAACACCCCTTTTTCTGCGAAGTTCTTTGACACAAGTCGGCACCGGTCGCTCAATAAAACACTAAACCCTGGTCATATACTACTTCCCTCGATGCATTTCGTGGTGTGGTCAACTGTTTGTCATCCGCTCTTGCCATTCATGAATGCTTTATTCAAGCTGTGACGCAAAGTATGTCCGCGAGTAGCGAGAAGAGTCGTGCACACCTTACCTTAAAGTCTCAACTCATTCTGGTTCGGCTAAGTAGCAAGTTTGCGGATGGAAATCGAACGCCTGATCAGTAGTTGTCGTACGAGTCAAAACGCGGTTTTCAGACAGCTTTCAGGGCTTGTATCCTGCATCTTGGACCTACTTACTATACATTAAGTGTTGAAAGTTCAACGCGCCCTTCTAAAGCTTCTCGTAAGTTCTGTGCAGTAGAGTTAATCCGACTCTTCCACCAAACCTACCCAAACCCCTTGTTTTCTGTGGGCACCAAAATACTTTGCGAGTGGGATTATTGAGCAGCCGCATCCCAATTCTCTCTTACCAGCATCAGCCAACTGCCCATCAATGTAAATTCTCAATCAATTCTTTCATGGACATGAGCAGAGTGGTGTTTCGAGATCGCCGAAATTGCTGGACTGCTTAACTTCAAAGTGAGACACGCTGCCGCATATTTCCCGAAGATTTCCAACTTTGCCGGTTGTCAAACTTAAATATCGCTGCCTAGAATAAAGTGCGGCCGTTGGTAAATGCATCCGCTACTCGATAAGTCAAGGGTCGTATGCGACTGTTATCATGGTGCAACAGACAGCACGAAAGCATATCTATTGCGGTCATCCTATGTTTCCGAATCCTGCAGCTGGTTTTGCACTGCCTTCAAAACAGTTTTTTCTGTACTATGGATTGTTGTTCTATAATCTTAATCTTTCCACATCAACTTTTAAACTGCTTTATCTGTTCTTTTTCATTCACTTTGTCGTTCTTTTTCACACAAATCTGTTTCATAAAAGTTTCCTTTCATTAATCTAGTTAAAATCGTAAACACTTGTCACAAACGCAGAAAAACGGTCCCTTTTCGATGAAGTATTCATCTATCGACCGCAGGTATCTTTTAACCACAATGTCATCTTCCGCGAACCTGTCGAGTGCGAACAAGAAGCGCTTGTCAATAAAACGCAACATTATTTGCACGCCGAACACTGTATGCTCCACAGACGTACAGCTAAAATGCTCCGATTCTCTTTCCTTTTGGCGTTTGTGCGGCATCGAGTTTGTTGGATTGCGAAAATGTCGTTTGATAAAACCGGGGAGTTTGACGTCTTCGACTACCGACTATCGGTGTACCGACACACTCGCTGCGGCGCTCACGTGCTACATCTCCCCTTACCGGGTCCGCTAGTATCTGCTCAGATTGTGTTCGCAACTGGCGCATTCGACGATTCGGGGTGAGTCTCAGCAACCGCCAAAGCCTGCCCACAACTCAAAACTTTGCAAGACTTGCACATACGCTCGAGCATCTCATATTCTGCGGCTCGCGTTCGTATCCGCAACGTGGTTTTCTTGACACGCTTGCCGTCCGCTCGCTCTCATCGGGGACGAACGCTTATACGGCCGACGACCATACAGCTTACTCGATAACTACAGCTGGTCCGGAAGGTTTCGCGCGAGTGCTGCCTGTCTTTGTTGATCATATCCTTCACCCAACGTTGTCGGACCACCAGTTCATCACGGAAGTTTATCACGTGGATGGTGTTGCAGCTGAACAAGGCGTCGTTTTCTGCGAAATGGCGGGTCGCGAACATTCTGAGGCCGACTTGATCGATTTACATGTTCGAAAAGGATTGTTTCCTGAGTCGGCTTATGCATTTGAATCGGGAGGTAAAACCGAAGCCATTCGCCGGTTGACCAACTCCGATGTCAAGAACTATCACAACCATTTCTACAGCCCTGAAAATATGGGTATACTCATTTGCGGGACAATTGACATTGCGCTTATTTTCCAAGCTTTATCTTCGGTCAACTTTTCTCCCGTTAACCACATATCTAGTCTACCGACGACTGTGAGTTTCTCAAATTCTCAGACGCCCTCCCAAACCGCTTCTGTCGAAAAAATTGAGTTTCCGTCGCAAGATGAATCTGTTGGGACCATGGTGTTTTCTTGGCAAGGACCTGCGTCAAACGATTTTGAAACGATAGTTTCGTTGGATATATTGCTACGGTACCTTCAAGATACAACTGCATCTCCTCTTTACCAGACTTTTGTCGAGAATGACGAACCGTGGTGTGCTGAAGTTGATTTCGACATCAAAACATATTTTCAAACTGCTTTGGTTATTTATTTCTCTGGTGTCAATTGCAATGACAATGATTCTGTGATGTTCGAAACCAGCGATCAAGAAAACGACTCTGGGGACGACGATATGGACGATATCTCTACCGATGAGAGTGAAAGTAGTGATGAAGCAGCGGTTGTATATGTCGAGCCTTTGACTTTCAAGGAAAGGCTTCTTTCCTTGTTGAAGTCCCTTGTTGCACCAGGCATTGTTGCAAGATCGGATTTGGATCGCACGATCGACAGATATTTGAGGAAAATAAGAGAAGCGCTTGAAGACGATCCCCACGAAGTGGCGGCAAATTATATAATCCCTGATATAACTCGTTTTCACATTGAGTCATTGAACAAAAATGCGAAAGCCGAGGATTTGACTTTAAGATGCACAAGAGGATCTGTGTTCGAAATTGTATCGGGGCTTTCAAAACTTCCAATGGACCATTGGACAAGTTTAATTCAAACGTGGTTCATTGACAACCCAGTTTCGCAATTGGTTGCGCGGCCAAGCAAGCGACTTGCAGCCACTTTGGCCGATGCTGATTCTTCGCAACTGGCAGCGCGCAAGTTAAGATTCGGCAAAGACGGCCTTTCACACTTATCGAAAATTGCATCGGATGCTTTTGACGCGAATAAGGTCAATCTTTCCCAAGAAACTTTGGATGCATTTCCACCAGTGCCGAATATCTCAAATTTGCCGAAGGTCCCATGTGAAGTCTCGTTTTGTGACACAGCCCAAGCCAAAAATGGAGTCCGGCGCCCGTTCGCACAATGCCAAGTTCTTTTTACTGGGACTCGTTTTACCCATTGCCGAATTGGTTTCAATATAGCGTTTTTGCCAAATAAGTTACGACAGTACCTGGTCTTACTTCAAGAATTGATTTTCCAGTCTCCCGTGGCTTCAATGGGGAAGAAGGAACTTGACTATCGACTGTCGATTCGCCGGTCTAGTGAACTGTTTGTTTCTTATGAAGCGGCTGTTGGATTTGGAAATGAAACGTGGTCCTGCGGTTGGCTTCCAGATATTTTTACGCTGGCTTTTTCCTGCGAGCCTAAGCAGTTTTCTGAAGGAATCAGTTGGATGATAGAGGTGCTTTTCAATGCACGGTTCACGAAGGATCGAATTGCCTCAGCAGTGCAAAAGCTTTTGTCTGATCTGTATGAAGTCAGAAGAGATGGAGGATGCTTGCTATCAGCGGTTTCCACGAGGCTTACTTCTGTTAGGAAACAATCTTTGCAAAAACATCCTTCAGGAGTCGACAACGAACTGCACATTGGAATTTTTTCACAGGGGCCGTTTCTCAAAGACTTGTCTAAGAAGTTGCAAAATGGCGGGAGAAAATCTGGTGTGAAAGCTATAATTGATGCCCTGGATTCTTTGCGCTGTATGATTCTTCAAGGGTGTGTCGGCTATCCTGGGTTTGCCCAACTGAGTTTGCCGACTTCTGAAAGTGGCCAATCACCCGTAGGACTGCTTTTGGGCAGATGGGACAAAGAAATGGCCAAGTTTCAAAGTTCACGCAAGTTGAAGGCCGTTTTTTCTGAAAAATCTGAGAAGATAGTCACATTTCCATATCCGAGAAAAGCATTCTCCATTTCTGACTTCGATTTCTCTCAATTTGGCCAGAACGTGATAGTCCCAGTCGAAGGAATTACTGCTTCATACATGTCACTGGTAGTTGCGTGCGACGTCTTGAAGTCAGATGATTACTTTGGCGGTAGCTTTTTTTGACTTGTTGAAATTTGCGACTGATTATCCTTTACACAAGTCGTCCTTCTTGCAGAATTGCTGTCGCGAACAGAAGGACCATTGTATACCTCTGTCCGGGGAAAAGGTTTCGCGTACGACGCGTCCGTTACTCTTTCTCCTTGGACTGGCCAATTGAATTACGATGTATCCGAATCTTCTGATCCATATCAAGCCGTCACAGAATTCTTCGGCATTCTCAACAGCTTGGGCACTGATGAAGGATTTTCAAAAATTTGCAGCAGCTTCAATCTGGAAACTGCCAGGGCAGCGGTTGCTTTCCGACTTGTTGCGGAGAAAAGCACGGGCGCAGCATGTATTGGTGCCTGGCTAAGGAAAGGTCTTCGGGTACTTTGTCTCTTCCTTTTTTCTCTGCTCACATTTCTCACCATACAGGGAATTTTGACTGATAATGAAGAATCTGAGATTGAAAAATCGTTGTTCAAAGTCACTGATGAAGATTTGCGCAAGGTTTATAACACCCACTTTAGGAAATTTTTTGGTGGCGACTCTCGTTTTGCTGTCTTGATTACAAAGCCGCAAACCGATGCAGAAACGGACGACTTGGTTCGGAAGTTTCAAGAACAGCCATTGGGAATTGAACTCACGGTGGTGAAGAAACTGAAGGAATTCGAAATTTGATATTCGCTTAGATTGAGAATACAATCATAGATAAAATGCAAAAAGTTCCAAAAGTTTTTTCCATATCGAAGCATGAGGAGCAGCATCTTTTACTTCGCATTTACCGGGCGATGTCGAATATCAATTTAACTGATTCATCCAAAACCTCTCTCATCAAGGCGTCGAAGTTGATAGTAGCAGATGCAGATGGAACGGCGCAGAGTCAATATCTTTGCAGCTTGGCAAGTACAGAGGGCACCAAAAGTTTTGGTATTCATTTTTACCTCACCAGAATACCGGCAGGAACACATTCGACCAAGTTGACGGCTCAAAAACTGACACACTCTCAATATCGTTTCAACCGTACTATGAGAGTCTTTTAGAAACGACACGAGAAGCTCGTGTTTTCCGCCGGATACTTGGACTGACAATGGCAGAGCCAGTGTTGGCAATTGATTTAGCGCGGCTTCATGTTATGTTCGTTCACCTTCACACATAGTTTGGCCGAGCTCAGCAAAAGCCTATCGCACTCTCAATAACGCCAGCACTCACAAAGTCCACAGCATTCGTCGCAACACTAATACCACATGGAATTTCCGAAATATCAGCTTCTTGTTATTGCACTAAACGAACTGCAGGTTAGCAGTCCGTGCTCTCGGGAGAGCTGTCCGATGAGCTCTCGCGCTATGCCGTCGGAGGCTCCTAGTATAATGCCCATTTACCAGGGAATGCACAAAGACTTGTCAGAGTTCTGCTTGGTGGACATTATCCACACGGCCGCCCTGCCCTCAACTGCAGCTACACTTTGAGTTAAATGACGATTTCGCAGAGACAGTCGATATAAGCACAATAGAACGACACAGTTCCGCTTGCCAGGAACAAAGGGTATCACAATTTGAAAGAAGAACGGAGATGAGCACTTTATCACGATGACTGTACCCAGGCGTGTTCGCCTTCCACATCTTGCACGTCCAGACAGACGCGCTTCAGCCTTACTTGTTGAGCGATTTGCGAGCTGCGTTCACAATGTTGCCGACGCTTGGTAATGACAGGTCCTCCAAGTTCTTCGCATAAGGCATAGGCACATCAGCTCCAGTTACTCGAAAAATCGGTGAATCAAGATGGTCAAACGCGTCGCCTAGTGAAAAAATGGTCAGATACACATAGTCACCCGTAGCGCAAACTCACTCTCCAAGATTTGAGCAGCGATTTCAGACCCAACACCAAACTGTGGCCAGCCTCCTTCTACGGTGATTAAGTGATTTGTCTTCTTCACAGACGAAATGATTGTATCAATGTCCAACGGGCGAATTGAACGAAGGTTTATCACTTCAGCGCTGATGCCGCTTTTAGCGAGCTCTTCTGCGGCATCCAATGCAAATTGAACAGGGCGAGAATGCGCGACGATGGTGACGTCCGAACCTTCAAACCGAATTAAATTCTGCGTAAAAAAAAAGATGCGCAAACCTTTTCTTTCAATTTTCGCCTTGCCGATTTCCAGAACAAAGTCATTGCTAAGAACTTCGCTGCTAACTGGAAATGATACTCCATACATAAGCTCGTTTTCTAGCACGACGACCGGGTTTGGGTCTCTAATGGCAGCCTTTAGCAATCCTTTTGCGTCTTCGGCGCTGTAGGGCGAAACTACTTTAAGCCCAGGGACGGATCCAAACCAAGCCGCAAAACATTGTGAGTGTTGAGCAGCCACACCCGCAGCTGCGCCATTTGGTCCTCGGAAAACTATAGGGCATTCGATTGTTCCTCCAGACATGTATCGGGTTTTGGCTGCGGAATTGATGATTTGGTCAATGGCCTGGCATCCGAAATAATTTGCTGTTACGTGAAAAGAAGAAGACAAAGGATCAAGACCTGCATAGAGAAGTTGAATGTCATGAACTCGCAGATTGGTTTCAGTCCCGCCAGGGCCGAGCCTACAGCGATACCGGCAAAACCCATTTCTGTGATAGGGGTGTCGATAACGCGCTTGTCGCCATACTTCTCCAGAAGGCCCTTCGACACCTGACAAAACGATTACCTAAGCGCCACAAAAGCTGGAACCACCTTGTATGCGCCATTGTACTGTGCAACTTCTTCACCAAGCAGATAGATCTTGTCATCGCGAGCCATTTCCTCGTCCATCGCCTGGTTGAGAGCCTCGCGGACAGTAAGGTGCTGGAAGGGAGATAAGCATCCGGGCTGTGATACAAGGCTGCCAACGTTTTCCGCGGGTGTCGAGAGGGCACGCATGCCTGTCTGACTCATGCGACCCGCGGCGGGAAGGGCAGACGATGCAGTAACGTAGCGGCGCAACAGTGAATGGGCAAACATTCGATGAAGGGAAATGATTGATTCTGCCGATATCACAGAGCAAGATAGTCGACAGCGCGATGCTGGCGAATTAAGCTTCTCGCTCTCCGCGGGAATCCTTTGTCATGTTTGAATGCATATCTCAACCCAGTTGCCATCGGAGTGCATTGGAAGAGTTCTGATTTGGCAGTGCTGAGCGGTCCAATATTCACATCTTCCAATCCCATCTCCTCGCAATCACTACCGCATGCGAATAATGTGAGCTCTACCTATGACGATGCTAGATTCTGTAAACTCCATCAAATATGCTCTGTCCACCGTGGAATTTCAAATCAAAGAGTAGAATCACCATTATGGCATATAACAGCCATGACTGGGATGAAGAACTCAAGATAGCGCCGAGGTTATCAGTTTTGTAATAACATTTAAAGACTACAACCGCTTGCGGAACTTGTAGGCAAAGTATAAAATTTAAAGGGGTTTTTTCCTGTGAAAACAGAATCGGCATGTCTTCCCGAGACAAGATGTGATTATGTTGTACAGGTACGTAACACAGGCCCCTGAGTACACAAAAACCAGCCAGGGATGAACTGCCAATTAGTGCTTTCGTTCTAACCTTCCACAGTGATTCAGAGTTCTCTTCAAACAAATTGGTTTCATCCAAGGTTAGAGTAAGTGGACTTCAATATGCTAATTGTTCACAAGATGCATCAACTGAAGTGCCAGGTCCAAATCTACCTTTCTGTTTCCTCCCCGAAAGGACAAGAAGTTTTTTGAGCAGTGCACAACAGCCTCAACTTGAATTTGACTGTCTGGAGTCCTCAAATATTCCACACTCGAATCCAGATCAGGCTGTTAAACTGTGTTTTGATATCACCGCGAGTGCGTATAACAGAACCTATAACGTCAGTTACGGTCATTTTCGTGATGGTGGGAGCACCTTGCGGAGAGAATTTTCTAGCTCAAGTCAAAAAGCTCCTTGAAAGACAGTTAACAAAGCTCCAAGATGTTGTTCGCTCTCCTATGTTTCTTAATGGTGATTCCCATGACAATTATACTTCGGCTTCGCTGCTCATCTTCTGAAGCCAGGATTATCACCAGTAATGGTTTTACAAAACCATTTTTGAGCCATCTTGCGTCTCCAACACCAGCCCTCAAAGGAAACAAACGTATCTACGACCATTGCCTAAGCTCGCACCATCACTTGAACTGATGAATGATTAAACCGAGGGAGCTAACAAAAAAATGGAAATAATCGTTGCAAAACTGTTTGACATCAAAAAACATTGCTTTCCGCATCATTTCCAGGTGAAGTTCGAAAGACAGTTATGTCCGGCGCTGCGTTACTCGTATACGATTCCGCATCGAGCTTCAACGCGTGCATGGTTTCTGAGTTTGAATTTGTGTTTCTCCAAACTAGCTGCGTGTGCAAACGGGCGTAGCATTTGGGTGCTTGGGCGGCAAAATAAGTTTATTAACAGAGCTCAATTTGGCTCAAAGCCAATGCAAACAGTCATGTTCACGACGGCCACGTTGATCGTGGCGAGGAAGTCGACGGCAGCAAGCACTTTGCCGATTGACTCCAAGTTACTCGATCCGCGTTTGCGCAAGAAGGCGTCATTGGCATCAAAGCCAACGCCGGAGTTGACGAGCGGCAGAAAGCAGTTTGACAGGAACACATCCTCGACGGCAGCTGATTCTTCACTGTAATAGTCTTCGCCGAACGGTACAAGGATGGGAGTGAAGCCGAGCGCGTCGACGGCGTTTTCGAGAGACGCGTACACGCGTGGGTACATGAAAGCACCGAATAGGTCGATAAAGGCCGTTTTCGTGAATGCAACCAGCATAACGGAGATCGGGGTTGGCGCGCTTGGACCGAAGGCGGTGTCCCAACGGTGGAGTTCGCTGCTGAGGAGAGACTCAAGGGCGGTGCTGTTCACCGAGCGGTCGGTAGGCGGGCCAATTGCTGTGGCGGCTACTGGTACTGTCAGTGTCTCAGCATGCTCGATGGCGAGTCCAATGGTATGGCCTTGCGAATAAGCCGCCAAGGTGAGGTTGACATTGGCTGTTGCAAAACCAGCCGTCACGAAGAACGTTGCTGCGATGCCACGGTTCTGGAGACCTGCCAGAATGTCCGAACTCAAGTTGCGGAAGACGACCGCGACATTCTTTGGGTTGGCGCAGCCAGAGGGTATTCTGCTTGGAGCTGTAGTCTCCGCAGCTGTAGAAGACGCTGTTGTTGCGGTGTATACGGAAGCAGTGGTGGCTTGAGGAGCACCTGTTGGTGTCCCGCCAAACAGCTCAAATGTCGGGACCGACGCCGCACTGCAGAATGCAGTGCATAGAAGGAGCGAAGAGACACACAAGCTCAAAGAGTTCATTTCCCACA